>CP139504.1:210988129-211288226 GCA_021014915.2 Artemisia tridentata subsp. tridentata | reverse complement strand
TCATGTCACTATTCTCAATACCAAAGATCATTTAGGCAAGTTTGATGGAAAAGCTGATGAAGGCTATTTGATAGGGTATTCTTTGCAGAGTAAGGCCTATAGAGTGTTTAATACTTGCACTAGGCTAGTGGAAGAGAATCTTCACATAGAGTTTCAAGAGAAACTAACAAATGTGAAAGGAATTGGACCAGATTGGATGTTTGATATTGATAGGCTTTCAGAATCTATGAATTATGTGCCTGTTTCAGGTACAAATACTAATGATAATGCAGGTTCTGAAGACAATGTTGAAACTCCTAAAGATCAAGATTACATCTGGATGCCAATTTGGAAAGGTTTGGATCTATCTTCAAGTCAAGAAGAACCTTCAAACACAAGAAATGAAGGCAATGAAGATGATCATGGAACTCAGAATCAAGAGAATCAAGAAAGTAGTGCAAATGACAATGGTACTGCTAGTTCACCAGATGGTACTGCCAGTTCACATATTGATACTGCTGAGCCATTGAATGTTCAAATAGATGATTCTTTACCAGAAGAAGTGGGGATTGGCAATCTTCCATTTACCTATGAAGTTCCTACAACACATAACACTAGAATTCTCAAAGATCACTCAACTGATGATGTGATTGGTAGCATTGATTCTGGTGTTAGAACAAGATCTCAAGTTGGTTTATCTCAAGTCTTGACTTCAGACCAAGAAGGGTTTATCTCCTCTATTTATGAAGAAAAGAATAATGAAGGTGCCAACATATGCCTGTTTTCATGTTTTCTATCTCAGGCTGAACCCAAAAACATAAACAAAGCTTTAGATGATGCAAGTTGGGTTGAAGCAATGCAAGAAGAGCTTCTCCAATTCAAGATTCAGAAGGTTTGGATATTGGTTGATTTGCCCAAAGGTCACAGGGCAATTGGAACCAAATGGGTGTTCAGAAACAAGAAAGATGAAAGGGGTATAGTGATCAGAAACAAAGCAAGATTGGTAGCCCAAGGATATACTAAAGAAGAAGGGATAGATTATGAAGAAGTTTTTGCTCCAGTTGCAAGACTTGAAGCAATTAGGCTATTCTTGGCCTATGCTTCTTTCATAGGCTTCACTGTCTATCAAATGGATGTTAAGAGTGCATTTTTATATGGTGAGATTGAAGAACCAGTGTATGTTTCTCAACCTCCAGGCTTCATTGATGCAGAATATCCAGACAAGGTTTATAAGGTTACCAAGGCTCTTTATGGTCTACACCAAGCTCCTAGGGCATGGTATGAAACATTGGCTTGCTTTCTACTAGAAAGTGGATTCCAAAGAGGCAAGATTGATCCAACTTTGTTCATCAAAAGAAAAAAGAAAGATATCTTGCTAGTGCAGATTTATGTTGATGACATTATCTTTGGATCTACAAACCAAGTCTTGTGTGTAGAATTTGAAAAACTTATGCATAGTAAGTTTGAAATGAGTTTCATGGGGGAACTTACTTTCTTTTTGGGTCTCCAAGTGAAACAATCCAAAGAAGGCATATTTATCAGCCAAGATAAGTATGTAGCAGAGATCCTAAGGAAATTTCAGTTTGCTGATTCTAAGGTTGCAAGTACACCAATGGATGCAGAAAAAGGGCTACTCAAGGATGCTGAAGGAGAAGATGTGGATTTGCATAATTATAGATCAATGATTGGGTCTTTGATGTACCTTACATCATCAAGACCAGATATCATGTTCTCAGTATGTGTATGTGCAAGATTTCAAATACATCCCAAAGTCTCTCATCTCACAGCAGTCAAAAGAATCTTTAGATATCTTAAGGGTCAACCTAGGTTGGGTCTTTGGTATCCAAGGGAATCATCTTTTGAATTGGTGGCTTATTCTGATAGTGACTATGCTGGTGCAACTCTAGACAGAAAATCCACAACTGGTGGATGTCAATTTCTTGGTTGCAGACTCATCTCTTGGCAATGCAAGAAACAAACAATGGTGGCCAACTCTACAACAGAAGCAGAATATGTTGCTGGTGCAAGTTGTTGTGGGCAAGTTCTTTGGATCCAAAATCAAATGCTTGACTATGGGTACAATTTTCTTAACACCATTATTTACATTGACAATAGTAGTACTATTTGTATCATTAAAAACCCAGTTCAACACTCAAAAACAAAACACATTGAAATTAGACACCATTTCATAAGGGATTGCAATGAGAAAAGGTTAATTCAAGTTGTTAAAATTGATTCTGAAAAGAATTATGCAAACCTTCTCACCAAAGCTTTTGATTTAGGTAGATTCAAATATCTTGTAGGAGGTATTGGAATGATAAATCTTTGAAAAACATGTGTTTTTGTACATAAAATTAACTGGTATTGGCTTTTAAACATGGTACTGCTAGTTAGTCAAAAGGTACTGTCAGTTCATAATTGGTCCTGCTAGTATAAAATTTTCTATGTTTTGCTCATATTGATGCTTAAATGTTTAAAATGCTATAGATCAAGTGCTTTGCACTTTGTTCTTTTGGTTTGCAACTAACACATTTCAGGTTGATAACAAAACAAGAGATCTTCCAAACAAAAAGGAGAAATGAAAGTTATTTACATCTCAGGGGAGGTAACAATCTCAGGGGAGGAAATAATACCCCAAAATGGAAGAAAAACCAATTTATGAAAGAAAAAGACAAGAGCATACAAGATGATGCAGAGTTTGAAAAAGATAGGATTAGATCACTTATTCAGAAGGGATGAAGCATTCCTAAAGGAGAAAGTTCTATCTAGATCAAACTAAGGAAAGTTTCAATTCAAAGGCATGCTAATAGATGATTTCACTTGTTGAACCAATCATCCAAGATACACAGCATCATTGCCTTTTTAATTTCCTCCATCCAAGGAAATTGCACCATCTTTAGGCCAATATGGCTTTTGGTATTCAGTTCACCAAGTTTTTACAAACTTAAGAGCTGGCTAGTCCATAAGCAAACGGCTTTTGGTAAAGACAAATCAAATCCGTTGATGGTTGATAGTTTACCAAAAACTATATGGTTGTTAACTAACCATACTTAACTGTAAATAGTTAGCTAGTCCATAAGCAAACGGCTTTTGGTAAAGACAAATCAAATCCGTTGATAGCTGGTAGTTTGCTAAAAACTATAAGAGATTTTTGAAAATCTTTCAAAGGTACTGGTAGTTCAAAAATTGGTACTGCTAGAGTAAAATGGTACTGCTAGATAGCCGTTGAGCCTGTCAGAAAAAGTTTTAGCCGTTGGGCCTGGTAGTTAAAATTAGCCATTGGGGTAGTTATGTAAATTACTGATGATTATATTATATTATATTTCACATATAAAAGATCTTTTTAACCGCCTTTACATTTACTTATTATAATCTTTCTTATTGTCGGTTAAAAGTAATTCATACATATCATCTTTCATCAGTCCTTATCACAATTAACTTACACCTTTCATCTTCTACCAGTACCACCAACAAATCCCACCATCATAATCAAAATTTTCATTATGGATGCCACAGCTGTTCTAACCTTTGTCAAACGTCACAATCAATTAGCATTTTTGGAAAAGTCAGAGGATAATGCCTCTTTTCATCAAGTAGTGGACTTTTTAAATAATTCCTACATCAGGTTTGCTTTACTAGTCAATCCCACTATTTATGAATCTCAAATTTTACAATTTTGGAAAACAGCTAAAATTGAAACTTCTGAAAATGGGGAACAAAGGATTAAGGCCAAAGTGGATGGCAAACATTTGACTCTTACTGAGTCATCCATAAGAAGACATCTTCATTTGGATGATTCTGATGGTATTAGTCAGTTGCCAGATACTGAGATTTTTGAAAATTTGGAAAGAATGGGGTATCATGCTACTTCTACAAAACTCACTTTTCTAAAGAAGCATCTTACTCCACAATGGAGATTTTTAATCCATACAATCCTTCATTGTTTGAGCCAGAAGAAAACCTCTTGGGAGCAATTTAGTGGAAACATGGCTTCTGCTCTCATCTGCTTGGCTACAAACAGAAAATACAATTTTTCCAAACATATTTTTGAAGGATTGACTGAAAATGTGGATAGTGAAACAAAGTTTTTGATGTATCCAAGATTTATTTCATCCATCATTGCAAAATCAAAACATTTGTTGCTTCCCCCACACTCACTTTATGAAACACCAAAACTTTCTCACAAAGTATTTTCAAACATGAGAATTGGTTTCAGAGGGGAAGAAATACCACTATTTGATGAAATGTTACCACAACATCCTGAAGAACCAATACCATCATCTGAATCACCATCATCAAGTTCTTCAACTGGTTACATCTCACCAACACATCAAACATCACCAATATCATCTCCAGTACCATCTGCAACACCACCAACATCATCACCTCATGTATCACAACCCCAATCACCTCAGACAGTGCAAGAACTAAAGGAGAAGGTGAAGCTCTTAGAAGATGCTCTTAAAAGTCAAAACAAGAAATTTTCTGAGATCAACATCAAGTTAGTCAAGAGGGTAAAGAAATTGGAAAATGAAGTGAAGAAGCTAAAGGGTAAAAGATCTTCCAAGGTTGTTTTATCTAGTTCTTCAAGATCAGATGCTGATAGGTTGGGTCACTCTTCCAAAAAGGGGAGGATGGATAGTTCTGAAGATGAAGAGGAGGCTCAATTTGAATTCCATGAAGGAACTCAGGTTTATGATGAAGAGCCTGCTGGGCCAGAGCAAGAGCCTGCCAGAATTGAAAGGCTATTGGCTATGGAGTACAAAGGGTCTGCTGAGAATGTGTACAAGAGAAAGAGGGATTTAGAGCCTCAAGGAAATTTGTTTGTTCAAGGGAGGATTTATGTTGCTGATGAGCAATCTACTGCTCCATCTCAAGAACCAACACCAAAGGATAAGGGCAAGAGCATTATGATTGAAGATGAGCCAAAGCCCAAAAAGTTAAAGAAATCAGAGCAAGCACAGATGGCTTTAGATGAAGAAGTCTCAAAAAGAATTCATGAAGAAGAACTGCAGAAAGCATTTGAAGCTTCAAGATTGCTAACAGAGATGAAAGAGCAAAAAGATGCTGCTCAGACTCTTCTTGAAACTCAAATTGCTAAAGAAACCTTTGATACACAGATGCAATGGATTATTGCTAATGATCCAATTGTGAAGGGTCAAGCAGCAATAATAGTGAATGACAAGAATCTCAACTCTGATGAGAAAACAACAGAGCTTGAATCCTTTATCAACAAAAAGTATAAGGAAGCAGCTCTAGCTGACATTTTTGAAAAGATGAAAGAAAGTCAGAAAAGAGGTTTTAAGGTGGGCAAATCTTGGAAAGATCAAGTGTCTTTCATGAAGAAATTTCTAAAAGGTCAGGCAAATTGGACTGATTATCAACTGAAGAAGAAATCTGCTGATGAAATCTACTTCCTGTACCTACAAGCCTACAAAAGTCTTTACTACAAAGTTCCATCTGATGCAAAGCCCTCAATGAAAAAGAATGATGCTCAGAAGAAAGAAGAAGCGAAATTGGACTCAGAGCAAGTAAGTAAGATGTTAATTACTTTGCCAACTATCATACATGCTGATCCAATTAGGTCTAGATGCCCTATTATTGATTGGAATATCAACCATGATAGATTAGGAAAGTCATGGAAAATAACAAGGGTTGGGGGTCAGACTGCTATCTTTAAGAATTTTGAAAATCTAGTAAGAGCATGTGACAGAGCAGACTTAGAAGAATTGTGGAATCTAGTTCAGATTAGGCTAGACACAAATTCTAGTACTGATGTTAAGGAACAGGAACTATGGGTAGAATTCAATAGGATGTATGATCCTAGCCCAAAAGATGTTCATTGGAAATTTCCCTATCATGATCCTTCAACAACATGGGAATTTCTAAGCCTTAGCAGTATTCATCATCTTTACACACAAAGTGGGATTGAACTCTTCATGTTGGCTGAGAAAGAGTATCCACTTAGTTATGAAGTGCTTACAACTATGATCACCAAGAGATTAAGATGTGACAAAGATGAAGAAAATTCAGAAATTGTTCAAAGTTTGCTGAGGAGCATATTTGAGCAATGTGAAAGAAAAAGGAAGAACAGGGAGTAAAGGTTTTTGGAAGAGTTCCCTCAAATCCTCAAGGTATGTATTTTATTCATCAGAAACTTGTGTATTTTAAAGGAAATAACAAGTTTAGGGGAGGATTGTTGGGAATAAAATGTTCAAGTCAAAGAGCCTGCCAGATATGTCAAAGAGCCTGCTAGTTGATTTTGAAGAGTATGAAGATGTACTAACAGTACCTTCTGGGTAGAAGGTACTGCTAGTTGATAAAGGTCCTGCCAAGCTTTATGTCAAGTTGATAGATATTTTGTAATAGATATTTAGTTGAATTATTAGTCTTTGTACATTGTAATACGTTATGTAGAAGTAGTTTAGTCTTCTGTGGTTCACAGAAGAATATTACAGAGTTGTTACATTGGTAGTTGTATTTAATTGTAGGCTAGAATAGTCAAAGTATCATATTATATTAAACCACTTGACAACTTGTAATAAGGGTACCTTATACTATAAAAGGTTCCCTTAGTCACATTTTCGTGCATGCATCTCTTCAACTAATAATCATAACCGAACAATCTCTCAAGTAACTTAGTTACTCATTTCACAAATCCTTTTAAAATCGAAGATTCAAGATTACTTTGTAATCCCGGTGATAGTTAGATCATCCGTATTATTTCATCAATAATATTGAATCGTTTTGTGTTAACTAAAGTTGTGTTCCTTGTTCATTACAAACTCACGTTTACATAACTCACCACCTTTGTGTTCTTTTAAGTGTGTTGTAGTAGATTCCGCATACTAAACACATTCATACATAAATATCTCAAACACGTTACTAAGATTCACATCTCAAGTGTTTGCGCAATCCTTTCCACAAAAACCCTGGTCATGAGTGTTATGTGTACACTCCAAAAGTGTGTCTATGCCCCTGCCGCGCACTGCCTTGCATCATCATATGTAAATCAATTAAGCACCTGAGAAAACATGCTAAAAAGTGTCAACACAAAAGTTGGTGAGTTAATAGAGTTTATATAAAGCAGTAAAGTTGTATCAAAATTGAAGCATGTGACCATCACCCTTATGGCACATCCATATAAATGTCTAGTGCTAAGTTCATGAAACCGAAAAGGTTTTCTAGCTATGTGTAGGAGGTTACGCTCCCTGTAGGTATCAAAATACCCAAGTATAGTAGGTGGTTATGCATCCTAAAATGTAGGTAGTTACGTACCTAAGAAATGTAGATATCTAGTACCTAAGTAGTGTAGGTGGTTACACACCCTGAAATGTAGGTAGATACGTACCCAAGTAGTGTAGGTGGTTACGCACCCCGATATGTAGGTAGTTACGTACCCAAGTAGTGTAGGTGGTTACGCACCCCGATATGTAGGTAGTTACGTACCCAAGTAGTGTAGGTATCTAGTACCCAAATGATGTAAGTAGTTATGCACCCTGATGTGTAGGTAACGAGTGAATAGTTATTGTACTCGAACAATCAAGCAAGCAGTTAAATAGACAAGAAATATTTTGAGTAATCAACCATGTAACGCGAGTGAGCAAGGTTGGATCAAGTGGTTAACACCCTTGCCTCCGAAGACAGAGGTCAAGGGTTCGATCCTCACCCCTTGCAAGGCCGAATGTCCTTTTCTACCTTTAGTAGAACCGGAAGCAGCCTCTCTACCTTAGGTAGGGGTAAGACTGTCTACGTCTCAACCTCCCCCATACACCGTGGAAGACGGTATTGGGACCCATAACCCGTGAAAGACGGTATTGGGAGTTACTTTACTTTTACGTTTTAAGTTTTAACCATGTAACGCGAGTAATGAGTTTAAGTAAAACGAGCATGCATCTCCCCCAAAGAGTATAAACTTGTTAAATGAGTAAAAGTGGGGCTATGAATCACGGTGAAAGTTTAGTGTACTTGTAAAAGTAAATGAATATAGTTGAGCATGTCTCTCCCCCAAAAGTAAATCAAAACGTATAAAAGTAGGGGCTATGAAATCTCACCTTGAGTATAATCAGCAAAGTGAAATATGAAATTAAGCAAGTTATGGGAACGGCTTTAACACACGACCTGAATTAATAATGAAGTATGAGAATTTGATAGTGTTGACTTGATATGCACAATGAGTGTGAAAATGTGTAACGGATAACGATTTGGTTTGTGATGTGCGAGTTTGATATGGTTAAAATGCTTAAAGCTCAAAAATAATATTATACTTAATATTATAATATTTTTATGTCTTTGATTCCATAAATATCATTCCCTCAAAAGGTGTGTGAACAAAACGTTAATTTAATCGTTAGAATTCGCTATATATAAATATAAACGTAACGGAATTAAATATGGTACAAAATGTAAAAATGCATATAAATGAGTGGGAAAATATAAATTATGCAATAGAAATAATTATGGAATAAAGTTACAGTTTGATCCTTGTACTTTTAGCAATTTTACATTTTCTACCCTAATGGTGTTAATTTTGCACCGTTAGTCCTTGGTTTTATATATGTTACATTTTTAGTCCCATTGTTTCCAAAATGACAAAATAAACAACATGTTTACTGTTTTTATCAATTATACCATCAGGTTAATAGTTTAACAGTTTTACCACATATTTATGCCAAGTTTACATATTTAACCCAAATAGTAAAATCCTTTGCAAAACAAGTCTAATTTTTACAAAAAGATTTGGAAAAGATTTCCGAGATTTTGTATAGCTCATTAAAGCTTGTTTAAGTAAGTTCCAACTGCTTATTACTCGAATTGCTTATTTTTAAGCTAATTGGCTTTTAGCGATACAATTTAAAAGCCTATTAATGATTTTCGAATCGGGGCGTTTTAGGAAACATTGGGCCTAGTCTTGGGCTTATTTAATAAGTCTAAATTTTTTACAAGATAGCTTATAAGGTCAACTTATCGCCATTGCTTAATAAGAGCTTATTGGGCTTTTCAGCCCACTCGAAAAAATATAAGGGTTTGCGACTGTTTTTGTGAGCGATTACTTTGTGGCTTTTTAAGAGCTTATAAGAGCTTATGAGAGAAAACTCCAAACATGAACTTGATTAATGAGATTATAAAGAAACGATTGGTGCAATAATACTAATGTGTCGTGTGTACGAATCCATTTTTATTAGTCCATTCTTATGTCGATATAAACATGTTTCAAGTAATAAGAAAATGACATATAACGTGAAATATGGTTCGAAATAAATAAAAACAAGTGCGATAAGTAAATAAACGAATATGTAAGTGTCGAGTATATATAATACACAAGTTCTTAGCCATCCATAAGGAGGTCATTGCATAAAACGTAAAAATAAATAAAAACGAAAGCGTAAATAATGCATAAAAGAAATATACGTTCGATGTAAATATAAGTACGATGCATGGTGAAATAAAATGATGATGATGAGTAGGAACTTGAGTTTATCA
This sequence comes from Artemisia tridentata subsp. tridentata, assembly GCA_021014915.2. NCBI lineage: Eukaryota > Viridiplantae > Streptophyta > Magnoliopsida > Asterales > Asteraceae > Artemisia > Artemisia tridentata. The sequence continues at coordinate 211,278,764 of CP139504.1, read as the reverse complement.
AACTTACAACACTTTTAGGATGGAGTTTATTCGTTAGAATGGAACAAGAACAAGGGAATACGGATGTAGCTCGTGTAAGTGATCATTTAAAGGTTCGAATGGTGTGTTATACGCCTAGACTTGTCTCGAATCGAATGGGAGACAATTCTGGTCCTTGTGAATCTCGGCTGTGAAGATTATTTAGAGAGAATGGGATAGGAACGTGTGGTGTGAATGGTGTATGAGTTTTACGTGAGTTTATATATATACATGCATACGTTTTAGATATATAGTATAATATGGGTGCTACTTGGAGCAAGTTGCTAGATGGCAGGATAAGATAGGACTAGTAGTAGGGGAATAAGAATAACACTCAAGTGCTAGTAGTATTAGAAGCATTTTAGGCGTATAGATTTGGCTATGTATCGAAACGTATATGTATAGAAGTATATATGTAACGTTCAAATTATTAAAGGGTCCAAAAATGATTTCTAACGTGTGATATTGTGAGAAAATGATGAGAATGAACTCTTAAACTCATATTTGATCTTAGAAAGTCGAATAAGCTATGAGAAAATTAATTGTGTCGAGTTGGATTAAATCGGACAAATATAAAATAAACTTGTACATGTCGCGATGGGTTTTTACTTTGGCTCTCGTTCGAGTGAGCAATTGAGATTCGACATACCAATTCTTTGGTGGGGAGGGATTTGAATGGTGCAAAATATTGCATAACTTATGTATCGAATTTAAAAGAAAACGGGGCAAAGTAAAGTAAATTTAGTCGATTGGTATATAAGTTTAATAAAACTAATAATTGGTGGGTTGGGCTTTGGAATAGTAACAGGCCAAAGTGTTGGGCCAGAATAGTAACAAGAGTCCGTTTGGTTGTTTATTAGTGTAAAGGATTTTTGGTGGTCCGCGTGTGAGCTCGTTCCAATGTATTGTATCATGTATCAATGTGTTTGAGTTATCATACTGTAACAATGTAATTAAATGAGATAACGTCTCATTAATAGTTGTCAATAAATAATTAATGATCATTTTCTGATAATTAATCATAATTATACAAATGGAAAATTACCATTTGTTACAAATATGTATTCTTTATGAGATAAAAACCTCATGGGGTTACACTCAGTCATTCATACACTATCAACAGAATACTTAGAGACATGAAGTTCAATGTCTTAAATTGAAACTTGGAATCTTCATATAACAGGACAAAAATATGTGTAGGTCAACCCAGCCGGACCATTATGACCCGTACTATAAATGGGCTATTTTTACTCACTACCCAACCTACCTGCCCCTCATTTTGCTACCCTTACATATTAGAGTTGGTGCTAAAAGGTTCATAGGTAATGCTCAAAACATTAGAATCAGTAAAATGGTTAATCTTGTGGCAATCACATTTGTGAAATCAACTTGAAAATTTCATGCATGTCATCATTATTTTAGTTACTAATGGACTTGCAACCTAACCCTTAGTGTTGACCACAACTTTTGGAATCTTTTTCTATGGTTGATAAAGCTTAAGTTGTTCATAAGCACAATGGTTAATCTTGTGGCATGAGAAGTGATTGAAGTTTTAGGCAGCATAATTTAGTTATAATACGATTAAAGCTCAACAAAGTATGCTTACACTTTTCATTGAGGCTTCCAAGTGTAGGGAATTTATCAAAGTATGCTTACACATTTGATTGAGGCATCCTAAACACCAGTCAACACAAGTATAGTAAACTGATAATGCCACTCTTGAATATAAAAGAACATCTACTTTACAAAACAAATGCCTTCAATACATTTAAAATTGTAACCAACGCTTGTTGAATGGCAACGACTTTAGCAATCTGGATCTCAAATGTATAAGGTTGTTGTAACAGATATGTAGCAGTTTAGTTGTTTTTCTAGTATTGTTGTTAGCAGATTGTATCATGGTTTGGGCATGTCCAACCATTTTTCTTTTTATTGATGTAATGTTGACGATTAATATACGTTCACCTTTTTCACCCAAAAAAAATAAAAAAGAAAAAAAAGCGCACTACACAGTTATATCCATTATATCATTGCTAACACAACTCAACTTAGAGACTGAAGATACAATAGTCATTCTATAAAAATGGCAACAACTGTGTAGCAGCAGAATATCATTACCAGAAACTTAAATACACCAGTCCATTCTACACGCTGCTTTGAAATGACACAAAGTGTTCCATTGTTCTGCCTTAGACTAAACCGTTCTAATTCGAATCTCAATTTGCAAACATCACACAAATCTTTATTAACAAACATACTTTTTGCCTCTATTCATCTTACCAATATCTTTTAATCCAGGATAGAGATTGTAATAAACCAAGCAGCCTTACTAACCTCTACCTCTCTTATTGTAATTTCCCTAGCAAAAAGTACCCCCAAAACTGTGCCTAAAGGCCAAAAGAGCTTCAAATCATAAATGACAAATCTTCAAACCTGGTAACCTAACCTAAACTAAACAAACATAAGTAAAGAGTACTAACGTAGTATGAAGTGAAATCATTATAGCAGAACATACATGTGAGAAGTATTCCCCCTTGATTACAAAACCATTCTCCAATCCTGGTGGGAGAGGCTGGACAAAATACATAAACAATCTATCCAATAATACTACCTTAAAATAATTATTTTCAATATTCAAGACTCAAACGGGACTAATTTGGAAACACTGGGCACTTTGCTTTATACACTATCCGTCCACACAAATCCTTCATGTCAAGAAAAACATACTTAAAAGTCAATGGGTAACATTCATGTATCATACAACAAATGTTTCATATCAACCAAACCCAACCCATTTTAACATGCGAAAGTGCTGGCGTTATTAGTTCAGGTGCTCATGGCGTTATGCATTTTATAGCTTATCAGTTGCTTATTGCAATAAAACTTCTCTTCCGTTCAAATAAAAAGTTGTGGCAGGTTAAAGCTACTTTCATCTCATTTATGCGAAATGGGTCAGTTAGGATCATTTTTTGTTAACAGAAATAGCTAAAAGAGTAATGGGTCGTGAACTGAAGTTGTCCATGACATAAATAAGCGTTTAGTCATTAATATTTTGTATGACTTTCAAGAAGTCAACAATATGTTGGCTGCTATGCAACCCGACCTAGTCTATTTTGACCCGACTTAAAAATCTAGCATATGTGGTACATATGAAAGTTAAGTGTATTTTTGACCTATTTTGGTAGAATGTAAGAATTGTATGCTTCCTAAAAAGGTATTTTTTGTAATAGAAGTCAGAATGCTATTGTATTGATACTCATTTATTGATACTTTTTTCCCTTTTCTTATCAGGAATACACTTTGCAGTTTCTACAGTATTCATGTATCATATAACAGAAACAATAAAATAATCACTACATCCAATGGTTATACAACATAAAACTATAAAAGGTAATGAAAATAAAGCAACTGGTAGTTTGTAGTGCAGGTCAAAATGGGTCAGGTCGAGAAGGACCGACCCACAACCACTTTAAACCTATTTATTTTTGAAACGTCAACCCAGTAAATAATTTAATAAACATATGTTATATAATAATAATCTAAATAGTTGGAAATATGATTTTGGGTGACTTTTAACCTTTGAAACTATTCGACCCGTATGACCCATTGCTTTTAGTAAAAAAAAATTGTTTTGCCGATTTTAGATGAAATATAACCCAAGTTAAACCACCCATAAGTGTGATTCACAGTTGCTACCTCTAATTAAAAGCAATATTAAACAAATGAAGTGATTACATTGTGATAGTGCAAGTGATTCTGATGGCCACCAAGTTCAGATCTCCCCTGCGAATGTTACTCTCAAGCATCGTCTTTGTTATTGGCTGGTGAAAAGAAAACAAATCCAGTGAGACAATCATCTATAATACACACAAAAACATTACATAATCAACAGGTATGTGCATACTTTTAAAATGATTGCTTCCACATCAAACCTCTATAGTTGCACTCAATGTACTCTGCATAAGTATGACTTAATCTCAAAATCTTCATATTCCAAAGTTTTTCTAGAGTGCCTTGATATATGTAATGTAACTTGCGTCTTAAATTTCCATTTCATGTATAGTAGCCAATCCATCTATTATCCACTTCGTTTCATCAACAAACAAACCAATAGTTCATATGATTAACTATTGGTTTTTTCGCTGATGTATATTTCTCTTACCTATGCTCTGTATTGGTACAGCTACAAACGTTAGTATCATACATTTAGTTGAAACAGCCTCGTGCCTTGGTGTATACCTAGTCGCTTCACGATTAGAATTCTCAGTATTATATTAGTAGTAAATGCCAAATTTGATAAGCATTTACAAATTTTAAATCTTTGACATACACTTCAATGTGTAGGCTTTAATAAAAATGTTCAACAAACTTCAAAGCAACATCAGGAAATTTGTTGCTATTTTTAATTTACTGCATCCTATTGCAGCATGCTGATAAGAAGTGAAGTATTCATTTTAGCAAGGGTGAAACCTAAAGTGAGAAAGATATTTAATCTAATTGAAGCAAACAGATACAAATATGATTTAGAAGATTATAAAGTACCTTTTTCCACTTGAGATTGATCACGGAGATCCATAGATGCGTACTGTGAACGACCTATTCGTAAAGCTTGACCAAGGCTTCACTTCTCCTCATAGGTTTTGAGCTTGATCTGAGGACCCAAATTAGCAATCCACTGAATCAATTCCTTTAGCTACATAACATTTTGACTGAATCAGTTCTTTAGCTGCATAACAAAAACAACCCACATTAGTCCAAACTCAAAACCATACACCATATGCCAAAATGGCTAAAACCAATCAGACCTTGACTTGATACTCCTCAGTGTACATCTTAGCCCTGTTGAAAATCAACTTCATGTTAGCAACATTCCTTTTCTTGAAGGCTTCAATGTCGACGTACTTAGAAAGCAAACAAATGCACAAAGCTACAAAAATGATCATTTACGTATCTAGAAGTCAAAAAGTAAACGCAATACTACAAAAAAACCCAAAATTTAACCGATCATCAACAAACATTCAATTATAATCTAACCAACAATCAAATTCAAAATAACACTAAATCTTATCAAAATTAACAATCAAACTAAAAACTGTAACAGGTTAAATATGATAAATTTTAAACAAATTTTGAGGTTGAATATGCACAGAATATATTATAGTTGAATTGTTTGAAAATTTAATAATTTTCAAACATAGAATATGCACAAAATTAAGAGATAATTACCGATTTGAAGGTGTTGGGTCAAGAATTTGACCCAATCACCCTGACAAAATTTTGAACATAAAATAGCCTAACTCACTATATAAAATAGTGGGTTACTCACTGATAAAGAAATCAGTGAGTGTTGTAAAAAGCTTGTTGTTGAAGAAACCCTTTGGTTACTGATACGGTGTCGGTAAGTAAAGTATACGAGCTACAAACAACACCAGTGTCACTGAGAATTGACAAATGTCTCAGTGACCCTGAAGATACTATCTCTACAAGCAGACTGATAAATTTGGGCACAAACTTCTACAAGATAAGATAGAAGTCAGACAAAGACAAAAGAGGAAGAAGAAGAGGGACCACTTGGTGGATGACAACTCACACCAAGTGGATGACAACTCACAACAAGTGGATGTCTACTCATACCTACCCCACATGTCTTTGTCTAGTTACCTGTATATATTGAATGATTTGTAATAGAGATAGCATGTTTTCCTAAACAAACAAAAGAATACACAAAGTGTATTAGTTGATAGGATCATCCTCTCATTGAATCATCAAGCATAGCTTGGATCAATGAGAGTTTATTTGTCACCCAAAGGGGATATTTACCGAAAGTATCCCCTTTAAGAAGTTGAAGATGTTATCATGTAGTCTAGTGGGTTTTGAGTAATCTTTGTAACAATTGTTCATTATCAATGAATCTGTTCTTGTTTTACTCAATTTCGTGGACCAACAAGTGGTATCAAAGCGGGTGGATTATTCTTATGATCCAGATCCGTTCAATGATTGCTGATAACATTCTTCAAAAATTAAATAAATGTGATCTTCAAAAACTGCTACTGATATAGCAATTTTTGAGGGGGAGAAACACATTTATTGGTGACTGACAAACACCAAAACCCTCCCTGAACCCCACAAAACATATACCCACCACACAAATCTTATCCACACACAAAACCCAACACACCCCACACCACACAAAAAATCTTATCCAAACAAAAATAAGATTAACCCAGATCTCCCATTTGATCTCACAACACAAACCAAATCTTATCCATAACACTCAATACTGATTAAAACAAAATCAGTCAAACATCACAGATCCAAATACCGCCTTCTCCCCAAATCGATCAATACATCACCTCACAAAAATTACCGAACACAAAAGTCATCAGAGATGATTAACCTGAATCCCTTCAAAAACACAATCACAATCACTCAAACTTATCAACACAAAACCATCGATCGAAAACCAAAAAAAAAAACAAACCCTATCATTCTCCGACCACCGGCGACAATAACGGCGACAACAAACTCAGATCGAGAACAATCGATCAAAACCAAAACCACGAGCACCTTTTACTGGGTTTGAATAGGATTTATGGTTAAGTGTTAAAGATGAGAATAGGTCGTTTAGGTTGAAACTACATCAACGGATGTGAATGGGTTTTTCGGGCTGAGATGGAAAACTTGTTGAAACCTAGATTTTTGGTCTGAGATGGGAAATAGCTTTGAATGAAATGGTTGTAAGTTTCGATAACCTGATGTTTGATGAACATCAGGGAGTTGAAAGATTGGGGATAGATGTGTTTGTGATATCAGGAAGTGATGATGATATAGGTCTCGGTGTGTGAATCATACAGAGGGTAGTGATATTTTGATAAGCAGGGAAATGTGGAAATGTGGAACGGGCTAATAGGATTATCATGGAGTGTTGTGATTTTCAGGTGTAGCCTGAATAGGTCAAAGTTTTGTGAATCGGATTAGAATCAGGAACCCTAAAAAACAATCAGGGAATGAGAATTAAAAAAACCAGGAGTTGATAGTCACTGATAATAGTGACAAAATCAGTTCAGTGTTGGCTCTCAGGCTGAGGGGTGTTATTTGTACTCAGGGTGTGGTAAGAAAAGGTTGGGACGCTTAGGAGGACTGATGATCAGGTGGTATAGGCTTGGATGTATAACTTTGGTGAAGTTAAAAATACAAGTCAGTGAGTAAGTGGTAGTATTAGGTCACTGGAAACTAACCCCATCACCAGGTGACTGAACTCTCAGTGACTAAAACCCAGGTCACTGAAGTGACTAAAACCCAAGTCACTGAAAGAGACTCAGTGTCACTGAAGAAGAGTCTTAAGAGTCCTAAGTGTTGAGGGTGTATCAGTGTTCAAAAGAACACAAAATGTGGTACAAGACTGAAGATATCAGTCTCAAAAAGAAGGGACTGAATAAACCCAGGTCACTGAAAATCAGTGAAATGGCAGTGATGAAATCAGGGAGTGAAAGGATCAGGGATAAGTATAACTCAGGCATAGTTTGGGCTGCTATCAGGGAGTAACAAAAGGAGAGGGTGGACACTGATGCATCAGTGGATAAAACACAACCTGAACCTTTGGTAAATTGAACCAAGTCTCCTGAACCCCCTGAACCCCTTGAACCTTCAGGAACTAAACCCAAGTCTCCTGAACCCCTGAACCTTCAGGAACTAAACCCAAGTCTCCTGAACCCCTGACAATTCAGGAACTAAACCCAAGTCTCCTGAACCCCCTGAACCTCAGGAACTAAACCCAAGTATCCTGAACCCTTAAACCTCAGGAACTAAACCCAAGTCCCTGAACCTTTGAACCTTAGGAACTAAACCCAAGTCCCTGAAAAAGCAGGTTTGAACCCAGGCTATTTGTATATTCAAATAGGGGGAGATTGTTGGGTCAAGAATTTGACCCAATCACCCTGACAAGATTTGAACATAAAATAGCCTAACTCACTATATAAAATAGTGGGTTACTCACTGATAAAGAAATCAGTGAGTGTTGTAAAAAGCTCGTTGTTGAAGAAACCCTTTGGTTACTGATACGGTGTCGGTAAGTAAAGTATACGAGCTACAAACAACACCAGTGTCACTGAGAATTGACAAATGTCTTAGTGACCCTGAAGATACTATTTCTACAAGCAGACTGATAAATTTGGGCACTGATGAGGCGAAAAGTGTACCGCTTTTAAGGGGTCATTTAAGCCCGAAATCGTATTTATTTGATCAAATATTGCCCTAAATCGTTCCTTTTGTCATTTTAGGTACTTTTGAGGAGAAATCTGGAAAAGGAGGCATTTTGGACGTTTTTGGAGCATAAAAGTGAAGAAAACGGCAAAGTCTCAAAATTGTGCTGAAAGTCACCTTTGACGGCGTCAACATTAACTCCAGACGGCGTCACGCTTTGGCAAGAAAAGTTGGATGTGAAATTTACTCATGACGGGCCAGTGAGTTTGCATGAGAATTCTGACGGCGTCACGCTTTAACTAAATCAAGGGCGTCACGGCTTAAATCATAAGGGGACGGCGTCACGTTATAGGTCCGACGGCGTCAAGCCTTGATAAGCCAGAATGGATTTTTGAAGAGCTAAAGAGGGACGGCGTCAAGATGGTCATCCGGGAACCCTAAAAGCGGCGAGGTGACGGCGTCACAATGCATAAGGTGACGCCGTCAGATGTCAAAGTCTATATATAGTTTTCTAATTTTTTGTCATTAAGAGAGAGCTGAGTGTGTGGAATTTTGGGATAAAACCCTAAGACGATTTTAGCTACTTTTTCAGGGCTTCTTGCCTTGAGATCTTCCATGTTTCATTGAAAGATAAGTTATCAATTAATCATTCAATATGTCTATGTGTTGTTTGATTCTATCTTATGCTTGTCTTTTGTTTAACATGTTAGGCTAATTTTATCTTGTGTTTGCTTAGATCTAATGAAACCTAGCTATTGATTATTGGTTGTTAGTGTGTTGTTAGTTGTATTGGATGATTGTTTATCTATGTTAGGCTTAAGAAAACTGGCTAACTTCCTATTCGGTAACTTGCTTGAACGTCTTAAGAAACATGAACCAAACGCGTACTAAAGGTTTTTATGGTTGTATTTAATGCACAAGCGAATTCTAGTGATCCCATGTTAGGAGCTTCCTAGCCGGCTCGACATAGGAGTGAAGTAGGAGCTTGTAGAGTTTGGGGAAGTAAGTACGCCACCCCACGAATGGTATTAAGGAATACACCCGTCATCCATGCGACTAATACACATTAATTAACCGGTAAAAGATAGTTAGGGAGTAAGGAAATCTAAGTAAACACATTTCTCCACACATAAGTTTCTCACCACTTTTCATTTTTGTTATTTTATTTTATTTGCATTTGTAGTAATTTGGGTTAGTTGACTAGCAACTAATTCCGCCCACTCCTTCAAAACCAGAGATTTTACTTGCTTTCATAAAAATATAAAAACATAAAAAAGAATCTTCCTCAACCCTTAGACCTATTAGAGTAGCTTTTCATACCTAACGAACACTATTCCCTGTGGAGAACGATCAATCCCCCGTACTTACCACTACACTATACTACATCGGTCAGGTACACTGCCTGGTGGGGTTGTAAGCCTCTTGAGATCCCTCGAGAGGTAAAACCTGTTGTAAGGTTGCAAAACCCACGCATCAAGTTTTTGGCGCCGCTGCCGGGGAATAGTTATTGTTTAGGTTGAATTTTTATTTCTATTAGGTCTACTCACTAGATTCCTTTCTAGTGAGATTTTTATTTTATTTTTCTAGGTTTTCTTTAGTCTATCTATTTTCTTCGTGTCTTTGTTCGTAACCATTACCGTCCGACATCATGGAAGATGGTAATATCCTTAACCCCCACAACCCACCACCACAACAACCACCACCACCTCCTAGAGCCCGTACTTTAGGAGAGTATTCCCGTCCTAGCCACCATGGCTATCGAAACACCATTGAGCTCACACAAGGAGCCAATATCACACCCTTGCGATCCGACACCATCCGGTTGGTGCAAAGCGGATGCGCATTCCATGGACTTCGTTCTGAAGATCCTAATCAACATCTCAAGGACTTTCTTAAAATCGTTGATTCTATAGACCTTGATGTTGCCACTCGAGAGACGACCCGATTGCGTCTCTTCCAATTCTCTCTGCGGGACCAAGCTAGTCAGTGGCTAGAACGTCAACCCGCAGGATCCATCACCTCTTGGGATGATCTCACCACTCGTTTCCTTGCTCAGTTTTTCCCACCGGGAAGAACTACCAAGCTAAGGAATGATATCTTGATGTTCCAACAACGTCAAGGCGAAACTCTCTACGAGGCATGGACTCGATTCAAGGACTTACTCCAGAAAGTCCCTCACCATGGCATAGAACTTTGGCTCCAAGTCCAAATCTTCTATGACCATATCAATCTCTCCACAAGGCAAACCATTGACCAATCGGCCGGTGGCAAGCTACGTGATATAAGTGCGGAACAATCATGGGCTCTTCTAGAGGATCTTGCTCTTTATGACAACGAAAGTTGGAGTGATCCCCGTGATTTGAATAAAACGGTCAAGGCAATATCTTTGCCTTTGAACAATTCATGCACTTCCGACCGTAGGATCATAGAACTTGAAGACCAAGTCAAGTTTCTCATGAAATCCTACGAGGCTCCTAAACCTTCAAGCCAAGTGAACAAAATCACTTCTTCATGTGAATTATGTAGTGGTCCCCACGACACTCGTGATTGCATGGAACTCCCCGAACAAGCTTTTGCGGACTACACATCCTCGCGTACCGACGGAGCGGGAGACAAGTGGTACACTTTCAAGCCCGAGCCAAACCATTATGGTGATTCATACAACCCCTCATGGAAAAATCACCCGAACCTTAGGTGGAAACAAAACCAAAACACACAACAACCCAATTCTTCCAACCCACCTAATCGTTTCCAATCAAGCGGTTCCAACTCGAACCGTACTTTCAACAACAATCCTTCCGGCAATGGTAGTACCAATAACTTTGAAGGATTGATGTCTCAATTTATGGCATCTCAAGAAGCTCGTTTAGCCAAGTTTGAAGCCAATTTCAAACAAAAACAAAGCGAGATGACCGATAAGATTGACACCTTGTTGAAAGCCCTCAATGACCGAGAAATGGGAGCACTCCCTAGCAACACGGTCAAGAACCCGAAACTAAACGTCAACGCTATTTCATCGGTTTCGTCCCCTAGTTCTTGTCCACAATATTATTCGGTCAATTCCATGAGCACGTGTTTCAAACAAACCCAAATCATTCCAAGTGACCAAGAAGTTATGACATCCAAATTGGTCAACAACATAGTTGAAACACCTCCCACTCAAAACCTTGACGATGAATTCAAGGAGCTCCACCTTGAAAGTCCGGTTGTTGATGAGAAGAAGCTCAAGTTAGGCGAAAAAGGGACCGCCTTTGTTCAAAACAAGCTACCTAAGAAGTTAGATGATCCGGGCTTATTTGTTCTACCTTGCAAGATCGGTAATTCGGAGGCTTATGACACATTAGCCGATCTTGGATCAAGCCTTAACCTACTTCCGTTACCTCTCTACACCTCTTTAAAACTTGGAAAACTTGAAGAAACCGAGGTGATAATAGGCTTAGCGGATGGAAGTGTTGCTTACCCGGTTGGAGTAGTTAAGGACGTGTTAGTACACATTGGAAAGCTAACCATTTTAGCCGATTTCCACGTCCTTGATATGGTTAGCGACCCTACATGCCCCTTGTTGATAGGTAGAGGATTTTTGGCGACCGCTAGTGCTATGATTGATTGTAAGGAATCTAAGATAGCGGTAGGAGAAGGAGATACTTGGTCAGTCTATGATGTTAAGAAACACGCCTATGATACTAGTGAGGAACCAACACCACATTGGCTAGAATCAAATAGGAGACCATCTAGATATGGACCTTGGATAGATAGAGACTTCATAGGACCCCAACGCCCATTTTACCTAGAAGAGGACTTTGTTAACCGAACGCATTCGGTAGAGCAACTCTTGGCTAGGGACACCGAATTGGATCCATTTGAAGACCCTCTAGTTTTTAGAAGGATGATTGATTTCCTAGGAGTTTTGCCAATTAACCTAGGAATGAATAAGTGGATTTGTGAGGAAGATGATCATAAGTGGAATTGGGATAAACCACCCAATGATGGAGATGGGTCATGGCATATCAAGATGACATTGTATGACCCGGATGGAGAGAAGTTTGAAAAGACATATCGTACTGAGCGGACCAATAGGAAACTTCAATCCAAGCTTAACCCTAAAGACGTCCTTGATGACGAGCTTACTTACATAGGGTAGCGTGACTTTGAGTCTAGCTACAAGACTCGTTAATAAAGAAAAGCGCTTCTTGGGAGGCAACCCAATCTTTATTTGTTTTATTTGCTTTGTGTGTTTATTTATTTGTTTGTTTGTTTTTATTTGTTTCCGTATGTGTGTTTAATTTTTATTCTTATTGATTCATGTTCAAAAACTAATTTGTGAAAATGCTTTATTTTGTTTTTAACTTCGTCTTAACTACATATAAAGGTATTTTGCAAAAGATAAGTGTAAGGGAAATCTAAATCGGTTTATTAGAACACAAATTAACATGAATCGTAATAATAATAAATTAGCATACATATTCGTATTTGTTTGAGTCAAATGCTTGTATCGAGTCATAATGATGTTTTGCAGGATTTCCAGGAAGTAAGGTAAAGGCTTTTCCAGAAATTTTCCGGAAACTTAAAACGAAAATTTTTGTCAGGTCATTTCTGACGGCGTCAGGGGTTATAACCTGACGGCGTCAGATTTAATTTCCAGAAATTTTTGAGAATTTTGTTTTCATAAAAAGTTTTTATTAAAATCTCCAACTTATAATCTCCAGGAATCTGCAAAGTTATCATTCCACAAGCATTATATCCTTATATATAGATTTTATCCCGCCGATGTTATGCAGGTTTTCGTGTTTGTTTTCTCAGGTTCAACAGGTTATTTTGGACAAGGAAATGTTTTGAATCAAGCTTATGGCGATGCATTAGTCATGGAGCTTCAACACTCTCTTTGGAGGAAGATTTAACCGTGTAATTTCATTATCCAACGAGCGAATCAGGGGAGTATTTGATTTCATTCTTTTACTTTTTTTTCTTTTACATCTTGTTATTTGAACATTGGGGACAATGTTCATCTTAAGTGTAAGGGGAGGGTAAAAGTACGATTTTAGAGAATACAATTGCGCTTGATTTTTGTTTGTTTAATAGTAGATGTGTAATAAAACTGAGAGAAATACTTGTTAAGGTAATTTTAGTGCCAAATTTAAAATTTTTTACAACATATAGGAGTAAAACTTTGATCTTAATAAGCGTCTCACGGATAGGAGTTATATGACTAGCACAAAAACCGTACCACTAAAAAATTTTCCACCCCCAAATATGTGAGGTTCGCCCCTAGAATTGGTAGGAAAAGCATTTATGCTATGATGTGTGTACCGGTAGCACTTAGATTCTAGAACTTGCGTTAGGACCATTCCGAGGCCACAAGTGAGACTACATTCGTGTAGTTAGATTTACTACATGATAAGAGGCATTAGGATTAACCCATTGTTTTACACCTGTGTTTTTGTTATAATTACTTTGGCTACATTGGTCAAGTAATTCTCCCACACCCTTTGCGTTGTACTCATTTTTAGTACACGATACCCCTAGTACACCCCTCAGAGCCTATCTTTTCGTTTCGACCTTTAAGCATTTTACTTAAAGGAAGAATTTGTTACACCCCACTAAAATGTACACCCAAATCGCCTTAGCCTACCTTGTATGCACTCATCTTTAGTGCATTATTGTGACAACATTTGTTTAAACCCAAGTTAATTATCTAGTTGATTACATGGTTGCTAAGTCGAGTCATATCCTTGTACATATTGTTTTGGGACGATTGGGACTCATGGGTAAAGTACTAGTGTAATGGAGTAATGGGGAAGAACATCATTTATTACCCCCATATGTGCTAAATGTTTTAAAAGTACTCCAAGTTTTTCAATTATCTTAATTCGAGTCATTAGAATAGTTTTTTGTAAAGTTATGTAAAAATTCAAGTGTAAGGGGAATGCAATGCCCCTATGATGTATTATTTTGGATGGTAGGGCAAAAGTGTATGTCAAAAAAAAAAAAAAAAAAAAAAAAAAAAAAAAAAAAAAAAAAAAAAAAATCAAGAAAAAATACAAAAAAAAAAAAAATGAGAAAAAGAAAAATAGAAAAAACATACGGACTACCATCCCGTTTTATTTTATGTTTATTTTATGTTTATGTTATTTTGTTTCTAGCTTAAGATCGAGTCTAGTCTTGGCTTAGCAACGTTGTATAGTACATGTAATTGATCAAGATCTTTAACTCGCCACCAGTAAAATATCCCGTATCCAACAAAACCGTGTTTTCCTTTTCCCTACACCTAACATTATAACCCATTTAAAAGCCCTCTTTGATAGTTTATCTTAGGTGCTTACGCCTAGTGGAGGAGGTTTTCGATCCTTTCCCAAGCCTATGGTAATCTATTTGCTATGACAGGTAGTGAGAGATATTATCCGTTTTCATTTATGAGATTTATTTTGATGACACTTGAGAGATGTGAGTATCTAAACACTACTTGTGAGGTGCTAGTATGTAATCTCCGTGCTTATTATGATTAAAGTGGAACGATTATTTGTTGTAATTACTTTTATGTTTGCATTAAATGACCCCTAACTTGTATTTTGATTAGAATAAAAGCGCATTTGCTTGAGGACAAGCAAATCTCAAGTGTAAGGGTATTTGATGAGGCGAAAAGTGTACCGCTTTTAAGGGGTCATTTAAGCCCGAAATCGTATTTATTTGATCAAATATTGCCCTAAATCGTTCTTTTTGTCATTTTAGGTACTTTTGAGGAGAAATCTGGAAAAGGAGGCATTTTGGACGTTTTTGGAGCATAAAAGTGAAGAAAACGGCAAAGTCTCAAAATTGTGCTGAAAGTCACCTTTGACGGCGTCAACATTAACTCCAGACGGCGTCACGCTTTGGCAAGAAAAGTTGGATGTGAAATTTACTCATGACGGGCCAGTGAGTTTGCATGAGAATTCTGACGGCGTCACGCTTTAACTAAATCAAGGGCGTCACGGCTTAAATCATAAGGGGACGGCGTCACGTTATAGGTCCGACGGCGTCAAGCCTTGATAAGCCAGAATGGATTTTTGAAGAGCTAAAGAGGGACGGCGTCAAGATGGTCATCCGGGAACCCTAAAAGCGGCGAGGTGACGGCGTCACAATGCATAAGGTGACGCCGTCAGATGTCAAAGTCTATATATAGTTTTCTAATTTTTTGTCATTAAGAGAGAGCTGAGTGTGTGGAATTTTGGGATAAAACCCTAAGACGATTTTAGCTACTTTTTCAGGGCTTCTTGCCTTGAGATCTTCCATGTTTCATTGAAAGATAAGTTATCAATTAATCATTCAATATGTCTATGTGTTGTTTGATTCTATCTTATGCTTGTCTTTTGTTTAACATGTTAGGCTAATTTTATCTTGTGTTTGCTTAGATCTAATGAAACCTAGCTATTGATTATTGGTTGTTAGTGTGTTGTTAGTTGTATTGGATGATTGTTTATCTATGTTAGGCTTAAGAAAACTGGCTAACTTCCTATTCGGTAACTTGCTTGAACGTCTTAAGAAACATGAACCAAACGCGTACTAAAGGTTTTTATGGTTGTATTTAATGCACAAGCGAATTCTAGTGATCCCATGTTAGGAGCTTCCTAGCCGGCTCGACATAGGAGTGAAGTAGGAGCTTGTAGAGTTTGGGGAAGTAAGTACGCCACCCCACGAATGGTATTAAGGAATACACCCGTCATCCATGCGACTAATACACATTAATTAACCGGTAAAAGATAGTTAGGGAGTAAGGAAATCTAAGTAAACACATTTCTCCACACATAAGTTTCTCACCACTTTTCATTTTTGTTATTTTATTTTATTTGCATTTGTAGTAATTTGGGTTAGTTGACTAGCAACTAATTCCGCCCACTCCTTCAAAACCCGAGATTTTACTTGCTTTCGTAAAAATATAAAAACATAAAAAAGAATCTTCCTCAACCCTTAGACCTATTAGAGTAGCTTTTCATACCTAACGAACACTATTCCCTGTGGAGAACGATCAATCCCCCGTACTTACCACTACACTATACTACATCGGTCAGGTACACTGCCTGGTGGGGTTGTAAGCCTCTTGAGATCCCTCGAGAGGTAAAACCTGTTGTAAGGTTGCAAAACCCACGCATCAATTTGGGCACAAACTTCTACAAGATAAGATAGAAGTCAGACAAAGACAAAAGAGGAAGAAGAAGAGGGACTACTTGGTGGATGACAACTCACACCAAGTGGATGACAAATCACAACGAATGGATGTCTACTCATACCTATCCCACATGTCTTTGTCTAGTTACCTGTATATATTGAATGATTTGTAATAGAGATAGCATGTTTTCCTAAACAAACAAAAGAATACACAAAGTGTATTAGTTGATAGGATCATCCTCTCATTGAATCATCAAGCATAGCTTGGATCAATGAGAGTTTATTTGTCACCCAAATGGGATATTTACCGAAAGTATCCCCTTTAAGAAGTTGAAGATGTTATCATGTAGTCTAGTGGGTTTTGAGTAATCTTTGTAACAATTGTTCATTATCAATGAATCTGTTCTTGTTTTACTCAATTTCATGGACCAACAGAAGGTTTGCCCAGCATTTCATCAAACTATTGGTGTGCGTCCAGTGGTCAAAATCAAATGAAGAAACCTATAGCCAACTCAATAAAAAAAAAACCTAAATCAAACGCTTCATAAAATAAACTCAATAATAATGAATTTGAAAGTAGTAAATTTACCTCAGGCATCTTCTCCAGTTGTTAGGGTTGATGTTAGTGCTTGAATCAAATATATACAGACCAATCCGTAGGCTATTTTATCCATTGTTTTTTTTAATGCATTGATATTAATTGGTGAATTGAAACTGAATATTAATTCGTAAGAGCGTATAGAGGATGATTGTTGTATTTTTGGGATGACTGAATCATAAAAAGCGTTTTGAATTGATGCTGGCGTTATTGCATACCAAAAATAGATGAATTGATGGTGTGTTACAATCATAGGTTTAAGAATGAGAATAAATTGATTTGCATGTTGACCTACAAAAAATAACAGCATTTGCATAGAAGGGAAATGAGTAGTGCATAGCATTGTTGTACACATCAGAGCATTAATTATTTTCTAACTAATAGGAAGGAAGACATGTCAGAGCATTAATGATTTTTACTGCTTCATAGGTTTGTACATTATTCACGTTTATTAGAATAAATATATTTGGGGGGTTGCGTTTGTTTTGTTTTATTATTGTGGTGTGATTCTCAAATACTTTATAATGAATTATGTGGGTAAAATTGAACGTTCTAGTGCTTATTTAATTTTATAATAGATTAGACAAGAGTGCGTTTGGGTTCTAGAAGTATATGTTACAAAAGTCGAGTCGAGTAGTAAGAATATTCGGCTCGGTTAATTTTTAAATATTATCATCAAGTTTTCGACCTAAAGAAATTATAAATGTGTAGTTTTCGAGTTATAAGTTAGTCATTCGTATGAAGAAGAATCATTCGTGTACATAGGTTACAATTAAGTACTATTTGCACAACTTTTAAGTAATAATACTATAGGTGCAATTTGTGTAAAACAACATTTGTTTTGTTGTTGCGTGTATTTGAAATGACAAGGTGTAGTTTGGGTTGTGGAAGAGAATTAGGTTGGATTAGATCAGAAAGGGTTAAAACAAAAGACAAAAAAAATGAACAAAACTTAGTCTGGCTATTTAGTATGGTCCCTAATAGTATCGTGAAGATGATAAGATACCTAGGTGTTTAATCTTAATTTGAAGGTATAAAGTTAGTGATAGATTAGTTCAATTTTGAAGAAAAATAGTTGGTTTGGATGTCGACATATTTTGAACCACTAATCGAATCAATTATAATCGGTCTGTGACTTGGTTCTTCAATTTTGCCAGTCGAAAACCAGGTTTTGCTTATCACTGTTACATGATTTGTTGTATTCTCATGTTTTTCTGCGAAAATGTTAGGGATTGGTTATAAATTTTCAGCAAGTTGATATCAACTATACTAATCATATTGCGAATTCGGTTGTGACTATGCTATTCGAAGACGCAAAAATTATATACATGAAAAAAGTATACCAGTAAACAAAGTTTAATAATTAGATAATGTGGTGAAGTGTTTTTAAATATCTAAAGAAATTATAGCATATTACTCGTACGTAAAGAGACAGTGACATGACCAAGAAAATATTAAAACAAGTGTTAGGTATGGGGTAATAATACAGAATTAAAAGGCAAAGATCTGAAACTAGTATTAAATTTAGATCTAGTTTGCTCGATGGACTTTAATTCATCAATAGTATGTGTCTAATGCAGTACTAAGACAACGTGTGTGATTGTGTGTCATAGCATCGAGCTACAAAACACTATTAAACATCATATTCTATAAGATTCACCTCTTGTAATTTGAGAAAATGATGTATATGCACTTTTCTGAACGCGAAAATTATTAGACGATCATCCTTACCGTGATCAACGTCGGTCATTGAGGATATCGTGTCGTCACATCAACGTCCTTGTGCTTCAATTCTGGTACTTGTCGCTGAAGCTTGTATATATGCTAGCATATACATATCATTCTCAAAGTGTTTTTCAAGTTTACAATATCCTTTTTCATAGTCTTGTCTAATAGCATTTTACGTTTCGGATTCCATTAATGTTTACTCTCTTTGACTTGTATAAATGATATAAACGGTTAACCACGACTCGAACTGACTACTTATTATGTCATGTAACTGCCTAGAGCGGTTTAGTTTTGAATAATTAAATTAAGGTGGTGTTTGAATTGACTAGGGCATGTTTGTTAATTTTTTTTATTAAGTCATGTTTAATTAAAAGATGATTTAATGCAAACAACCTCAGTTTTATTATTTAATATTTTTAGTTATCTTTCTCTATTAAGTCACAAACAAAATATTTTCATATGACTTAATATGAAAAAAACTGAATACATTAAGTCATATGAAAACTGTTTGTTTGTAACTTAATAGAAAAAAATAACTGAAAATATTAAATAATAAAACTGAGGGTGTCTGCATTAAGTCATCTTTTAATTAAGCATGACTTAATAAAAAATTTTAACCATCACCCCTAAGCTACTATCATAAACAATGGTTTTTATTGTTTAATAACCGAACCGAACAACTCATCAAAAACCCTACTTAATAGACCACATATTCCACATAAAAAATCATTTACCAGAGAGTTGATTTCTTTTTGTTTTGTGTGCTACATGGAAATATATGGTTGCCTTAAAATATTGTCTAATGAAGTTTGAGGATTTTGTAGAGTAAAACACGTAAGTATCGGGTTATAGTATTTTAACTTAAGATATCTAAAATTACGTAATCTTATGTTAATAGTTAGAGGATATGGTTATGATACGATTAGCACTAATATTCACGTTGATAATGGGCCCCGGCCCATGTGTCCTCCCACAGTCCCACAGTCGGCATATTTTGCGTTTTATAGAAAGGCGACGTGGATATTTGTTGTCTTTGACAACCTATATTTGACGCAAATGAAATGGTGTATTTTTATTTTTTTTATTTGAACTAAAACTAGAGTGATGGGTGTAGCGTGTTATAGTATCATGTTATAGGATTTTGGTTCTTATAATTTGTTCTATGATCGTATAATTGTATCGGCATTTATGTTAGAGTGTCTTTCACCAAGATTATACGAGCTCAATTGTGTTTCCTTTTCTTTTAGGGTAAATTAAATAAAAAATGTTGGTCCCGTGTACTTATAACTTACGTTATCGTTATATTAAGGAGGTTGTTTTTTTTTCATGTTATAGAATAAGGGTGCGTTTGGTTCGTAAGTGGGATTGAAATTGGATTCGGATTTGAGAAAGGTTTGAGAAAAAGTATAGATTTTGAATTAATTGAAGAGAGAGAAAATAAATGATTGATTATTTTATTTTATGTATTTTTTTTGAAAATTATATATAAATTTTGATTAATGTATAAAAAAGAATGTGAGTTAGTTGTGAGTGTGGGCACCACTAATATTGCAAAATGACAAAAAAAAAAAAAAAAAAAAAAAAAAAAAAAAAAAAAAAAAAAAAACTCAATCCGGATTTTTTTTTTTTTATTCCACCCAAAATTGCCAAGAATCAAATATATCAATATTTGATAGATTGATTTCATTCCTCGGGGCCCACTATGCAAACAAACACAATTTTTTTTGTTTCTTTCATTTTATTCTCTTCAAAAACTTGAACCAAACGCACCCTAAAAGTAGAAATGAAGAAAAGATAACTTACTATATATATATATATATATATATATATATATATATATATATATATATATATATATATATATATATATATATAAAAGGAAAAGCATAACTACATTACAATGTAGCCAATTGGCTACATTTTCTTTGAAAAAAAGGGTAGGGACAGGGGGAAAACATGTGTCAGAGACTTACCGCAGGGACTGAACTGTACATTTTTAAAACTTTTTTCAAAAGAAATGTAGCCAATTGGCTACATTTTTAATGTAGGGGAGGTTTTGTACATTCGCACCCTACCCCCCACCCCCCGGAAAAAAAAAAATTCCCGCCAAAAAATTTTTTTTTTGGGGGCCAATTTTTTTATTTTTTTATTTTTTTTAGGCCAAAATTTTTCCCGCCAAAATTTTATATCTGTGATGCACCTTTTTATTTTGGTGCATCACAGTTATAAATTTTAGTTATAACTATGATGCACCAAATTTTATAAGTGTGATGCACCAAAATAAAAATGTGTTTTTTGAGGTCAAAAAAGGGGTCTCGGCATTCGTAGACTTGATAATTTTAATAATGCTTTGATATCATCTCATATTTGGAGCATTGTCTCGAATAAGGAGTCTCTTTGGGTTAAATGGATTCATGGTTATAAGCTTGGAGATCGTAATTTTTGGGATATTCCTTGTCGAGGCAATATGTCCTGGAGTTGGCGGAAAATTTTACAGCTTAGGCCGCTCATTAGGAGATTTATTTGGTATAAATTAGGTAATGGCGTTAAGGCTTCTGCTTGGTTTGATTCTTGGTGCGACATTTCTCCTTTGTCGCTGATTGTCTCTTCTCGAGATATCTATCGGGCCGGGTTTTCTTCTACTTCTTCGGTTCGTGATATCATATCTGTGGAGGGGTGGGCGTGGCCCATTCAATGGGAGATTAAGTATCCTGCCCTTAATTCGATCCAGGTGCCTCAACTAGAGAGTCAGTTGGATGATCGTTTAGTTTGGCGGTTTTCAGATGGGAATTATAAGGACTTCTCGGTGTCTGTGGTGTGGGATTGTATTAGGCCTCGTGGTCCGTCAGTTGATTGGTTTCATGTGGTTTGGTTCTCTCAACGGATCCCTCGTCACGCTTTTCACATTTGGTTGGTTATTAAAAGGAAATTGAAGACTCAGGATATGTTAAGGATGCAAAATGCTAACGCTAATCCCGCTCATTTTGTGTTGCAATGTCCGCTTTGTGAATTGCAACCTGATTCTCATGAGCACCTTTTCTTTGATTGTTTCTTTTCTTATCAGGTGTGGGATGCGCTTAAGGTGTTTGCTGGTCTTAGTTCTTTGCCTGCTGCGTTAGATGATATTGTTCATTTCCTTTCTGTTAACGCGAAGTCTCGGTCTTCTAGGAGTGTTGTTTCGAAGTTGCTGTTTGCGGCCTCTTCTTATGTGATTTGGCAGGAAAGAAACAACAGGATTTTCAAGAAGCAGAAAAGATCTCAAGCTCAAGTGGTGGATTTTATTAAATCCACTGTTCGTTTGAAGCTGCTCTCGTGTAGGTTTAAGAAGACGGCAAAAGTGATGGATCTTTTGCGTGTTTGGCAGTTACCTTCCTCTCGTATGCATTCATGATGGTTTCTTTTGAGAGTCGGTGGTCGATGAAGGATGTGGTCTCTTTGGAAGTTGCGTATGGCGTTTTGGATTCTTCGAGGGAGTTCCAGCTGAGAGCTGTACTCTTTTTTCCCTACTCCAGGGTTTTCCCTCTGGGTTTTTTCTTGGATAGGTTTTTAAGGAGGCAGTCTCAGTTGGTTCATCTGTCTCCCTCGAAGCGGCTTATGGATAGTTGTGGTAATTCTTGTTGCATGCGTTGGTTTTTTCCCATTGGTGTTTTGGTTTCGGTATGTTTCTAGTTGGTTCGCTTTGAGGCATGTCTCAAGCGTTTTAGTGGTTTTGGTTGTTCAAGTGTGGCTTGAGGTTAATGTGGTATTTCAGCCACATTCCATTGTACTTAACTTTTTATGTGATTAATATATTTTGCCATGGTGAAGCCCTTTTACCCAAAAAAAAAAAAAAAAAAAAAAAAAAAAAAATTTGCCAGGCCAAAATTTTATAACTATGATGCACCTTTTTATTTTGGTGCATCACAGTTATAAATTTTGGTGCATCATAGTTATAAAATCCTACCATATAACTTTTTTTCGGGGTGGGGGGGGGGGGGGGTGGGGGGTGGGTTTCATAACTTACCCTGAAGTTTGAGATGTTTCAAATCCTACCATATAACTTTTTTTCTCACTTTTCTATCTAATTACACTTTTCCCTAGAACCGAACCCTATATATATATATATATATATATATATATATATATATACTCCCACTATATATATATATATATATATATATATATATATATATATATATATATATATACTCCCTCCGTCCCAAAATTATTGTCCCTCGACAAAAAACACATTTTTTTAGAAAAATGTCACTATCACTACTTTCTCTCTTACTTTTTTGCCAAATGGCAAGTTTACCCTTAACCAATTAATTAACACTTATTTAAAGTTTGCAATATTAATTTCAACCAAGGGTAATATAGTAAACTTTAATAAACTCCACTATCTATTCACTTTCTATTTTTGGTATGGGACAATAATTTTGAGACGTCCGAAAAAGAAAAAAGGGACAATAAAATTGGGACGGAGGGAGTATATATATATATATATATATATATATATATATATATTAGGCATAAGATTCTTTATTATTATTATTATTATTTTGCAGGCAAAGAGAAACTTTTATTAAGACTTCAGAACTAAAGACAAATAAGGTCCCAAGGCGGGAACAAAGAAGCAAATAAACCACAAATACAAGAGACATAAAGATAAAGAAAACAAGACAAAAGCCAGACATCAAACATGGGCCATTCACGTGATTCCATCCGCTACTGCCTTCGGGTTTCGAATCCATTTACTCCGGTCGAAATTAACAAGTTTACACCGATTTAAGATCCATAGAAGTGACAAAATTTGGATTTGAGGGAATATGTCTTCATGTCTAATGCCTTGCTTACGATCGTTTAACGCATGCACGACACGGTTTCTCCATTTCCATATAGCCCATAGAGTAACGAGACAAACAACATGAAATATCTTTGCCAAATCGTTATTCCCCTCCATAGTATTATGATTACCCCGAGCCCTTGTACCAACATCGACATTCACCGGAGTTGGAATATCTCACCAACTATAGCACTTAACCCACACGTTCTTTACCTTCGGACAATTAAAAGTAATATGGTTGATGTTTTCTACCTCATACTCACGTAACGGACAAAGCAGCGAATGAACATCAATACCTCTCTTGTCAAGATTTAAGAGATGAGGAATCATATCGTTGATAACCCACCAATTAAATATGTTAACTTTTCTTGGGACCCAACTATTCCAATCGAAAGATCGACCCAAACACCGATTTGAGAGAAACTTATTATCTATTAGTTTGGACAGATCCCATTAGAGTTTAATGACCAATTCCAGCTATCTTCTGCACCGTGCATTAAAGAGAGACCATTAATGAGATTAAGCAATTCATTGAGCTCGTCAAGTGTTCTGCCTCGAGGTTGTATACGCCATGACCAGCAACCGGCCCATTCACCATTAACGAGGGCCCAATGCTCACGAATAAAACAATCAGGATTAAGATCAAGTGCAAAAAGCTGAGGGAATCTGTTCATCAAACATGGTTCATCATCAACCCAAACGTCCTTCCAAAACAAGGTGTCACTTCCACTTTTCACTTTCCTTAAAAAGGAATTCCGAAATTGTATGCCGAGATCATCGATCATGGCACCAGCACTTATGATATTTTGCCATATACTTTTCTGTTGATACAAAAGTTGGGCTTTCCTTGTTTTCGTACCAATTAGATCTTAATGCTTGAGACCTGCGTACTAAGAAAACAAAAAGACACCGTTAGGCTTATCGTGGGATTGTCTCCCACGATTATCCTCCGGCGTGAGAGTAAGTAATCGGTTTTAGAGTTTAGTTGAAGAGTTAGGGTTATTAGATCGTACCTTTAATGAGAGTCAAGAGACCCTTTATATACACACGAAATCCTTGTTGGTTTCGTGTTCCTCACTCCTCGGCATATCCCGCATAGGTCGGTTGTTTGATACATATCTCATAAATAAGAGATATCCTATATCAAGACCATAAATAACTTCGGGTTTGGGCCTTCGTGAGCCCAAACCGTCATCGTGATAGCCCATTCGTGATGGTCTTGAGCCCATTCGTGATGGGCTTGAGTGGTGGTAGCGTCCACTGGTCGGGTTCGTGACCCGAATGCGGACTATACGTCATCATGTCCCCCCAGTCTAGTATGCGTAGTGTAACGACTACGGATGCTAGACTAACAAATGTAGCAAAAAAGTATTCCGGGATGTGTAGCGGAGAAGTTTCAAGTATTTCCCGCCTAAAAAAGCAAATTAATCTAGTCCAAGTACATCCGTATCTCCTTCGTAAATCGTGAGGGGTGGGTGAAAAAGTGCTTCACCTTTTGGCTTCCCAGCCACACGATTAGAGCAAGTGGGGTACACGTGTCATCCATCCATGAATATGTGTAACCCTATATAAGGTGTCATTTCCATTTCACTGTGCTTATCACCGTAAAAATCATCCATTGCCGCCTGATGCGCGCGATGTGTCGTTGCGGTTTAGCAGTATTAATGCCTACTCAAGTTTTAAATTTATATTTAGCCGACTTATCAATAACACACACACTTAACGAGCAGTGTACCCGGTCAGTATGAATATAATGGTAAGTAGAGTGTCGATCACTAAGAGTGGAACGTATTATCTAGTTATTCTAATCAGTATTTTAATATCTTAAATCAATTATACAACCTAATCTAACGCAAGGGGGTTCAGCCTGAGAGACTGGCACATTTTGGTTGCAATTAAATAATAAACTAAACTAATGAGCACGAATCAGCGATAAGCACGCACGTACACAGATAAATACTTGAGACAATAAGAAGACCTGTCCTGATAATTAAGTAGCTTGTCACTTGTTTTATTGCTAGTTTTATATGAAGTGTATGTAATTAACCCTTTCTCGTTGGCTCTAATCTTATCGGCGAGTAAACCCTTAATGATTACTTATGACTAAAAGTTATTCCTAAGTGATCAAGTTAGTTATAACCGTGGGAGCAATATGATCTTCCGTAGTCACATACGACAAGCCACTAATAGACACAAAGGTTATCAATGCACTAATAAAAGTCACCAAAGACATCAACATATAAACTTTAATTAATAGGAAAGCAGTTTTAAGGGAGTGCAACCTTTCCGTTGTCACATTACACAAGCCACCAATCCTGATGAATTAAAGTGTACTAATACAATGAAACAAAACTACTTAATGAATTAAACACATGCAGGACCTTCTTACAGCTCTTGTATCTTCGTTCGGGTGTGTCTTGTGCTGCCTATTCGTCTGAATTCGTTCGCTCGTCTAGGGATATATGGCACGTACGTCAAAAGTCTCTGAAATTCGTCTGGCCTTGGGGTATTTATAGTTTCTGTCTGAGGTAAGATGCGGCGCATTGAATAAGTAGATGCGGCGCATTGACTTAACTTCACGTGGGGTCCAAGGTTATTATATTCCAGAATATTCGTACACCGCCTTGAGATGCGGCGTATGTTCATAACTGTATGCGGCGCATGTCTTCTTGTATCTTGGATCGAAACTGGTGAAATTTTGATAGTGATGCGCCGTATGTAAGAAGTATAATGCGGCGCATCTGGAGTAGAACAAGTTGGTTCTTCTTCGTTGACCAAAGTTTCATATGCAACGCATGACAGAATTGCATGTGTGCATTCTTCAAAGTCAGGCAATGGTCTTCAATCTCTTCATTTCAGCAGCCTTTTCCAATCTTGATCATTTTTCTCCATTTTTAGTCCATAATAGCTAAGTTTCACCAAATGCTTGTTTTTAACTGAGAATTACAAAAGTAAACGATTAAGTATCAATTCTCATACATAATATAATAAAACAAGTCAAATAAATAGGATAAATGATGATAATAAAATGTACTTATTTGAGTTCATCACCGCCATTGTTAAAAACTTTAAACTGCGAACAAGAAATCAACAACTCCTAAGGTAACAGCGTGTGCGCTTCAGAATCCTTTAAATTCCAACCATGGTTCTTCAGTTATCCGATTTTAATTCCGATATATCTGAGGACGAACTTCGTCAGTTCACCTCAGATTATTACATCCCTATCGCATTGCACCCGGTGGTTCCGGTGGCGACTGCGTCAATAGCGAACTTCCCTCAAGGGAAGGTAGGGGTATACACACGTTTCTTCGAATTCGCTAACCAACGTGTGCCCATTTCCCTATTTTTGTGCGATATTCTAAACCACTATCGTCTTCATATTTCCCAACTGCACTGTATAGGTGCAGCAAAAATAACCAATTTTGAAGTAAATTGTCGCCTGTTGGCGATTGAACCCACAATCCATCTATTCCGCGCGTTTTATCACACCTCGTGGTCAAACGGGTGGGTGTCCTTTTCCAAGCGCGCAGGGCCGCTGCAGTGCTATACGGAAAAGTTAGACGCACTGAGGAACTGGAGGGAGAAGTTCTTTTGGGTTGATAGTGCATTTTTTCCATGGATTTTTGAGTTCTATACCCAAGAATCATTACCGAGAGATGAGCGCCCCATCCCCGGAACGTATAGCGCAGAAGATGCGGAGACGATTAATGACAATCGCATACCGATCAAGGCGTATCTAGAGGAGTTTTTGGTGCACATGGGCATCAGTCGCAATTACTTCGGTAGTCCGGAGGAGGTGCCAACTTTTTTGGACGAGAATAGCCGGGGTGGGTGCTTGTCTCTTCCTTCCTCTTCGCTTAGTAGTTGTAAGCGTTCTTCCCTTTGTAGCTTATCTAACTCATTTTGTGTTTGTTTGTTGTTTGTTGCGCAGAGATGGATCTATTCAGTGTTGTTCGCTTGGAGAGGCCGAAACAAGTGACTGTAGGGGTGCGCCCTTTGAGAGATGGCGAGGAGCCAGTTCTACAGGCTACCGCGGGGCGCACGATGGAAATCGTGCAGGAGGAGTCAGAGGATACGCCCCCAATTGTTTTAGAGGCGACTCCTCTGCGCAGTTTTCCCACTCCTGAGGTACAAATCCATGTAGAAGAGCTATCGCAGACTGATTCGTCAGAAAGTGGGGAGTTTGCCATGTCTGAAAGTGGGCAAGAAGGCGCTGGCCAAGGAGTGAAGCGCAAGACAGTTGCTGGGGATGATGGCGCTGGTACGTCCAAAAGAAGGCGCCATCTTATCTCTAGTGAGCAATCATCATCAGAGGAGAATGCGACGCAGAAGGATATAACTGAAACTCCTCTCCCCAAGTAAGTAATTAGACTTGTGTCTTTGAAACTTTGACGCATAGTATGCGTTGATATTATAGTATAACTTTAACCCTTGCCTTTTGCGTGCAGTGTTGGAGATGCTGGTGATGCTGCAACGCGCGCTAGGGAATCGCCACCCAAGGCGAGTCCCTCGCCTACTGATCTTCGTACGCAGGGGGGCCAAGAGTCTGGGACAAAGGCTTCTGAAGATGTGCCTACGGACCAGTTGATTGAGGAGTTAAGCTTGGCTGTTGCGCATGAAGCCTCATTGGTTGCACAGCTCAAAGCTAGGCATGCGGGTGAAGGTAGCAGCAGTGCGCAGAAGGATAGGGAAATTGCACTACTGAAGGTGCAGTTAGCTGATGCTCAGGCTGAGGTAGAGTCGACCACTGTGTATGCTTAGAAGCTTGCTGATGAGAGGCTATCGTAGTTTGCTCAAGTGAACCAAGAGCGCGCTGGCGCAAAAGAGTACAAGGCCACTTGCCTTTGGGCCTTGAAGTATATGGAGCAGAACAAGAGCGCTCACTTCGCCAGACTAGATGATTTCCGCAAGGCTGTAGAGGAGTCGCTGGAGAAGCAAGAAATCAAGCTGCGCAAGCTCAGTATCGAGTATGACGAAGAGCTGTATCCCCATCTGGTATCTTCTATCGCTGAGCGCAGGTGGCTTATCAGCCATGGGTTACGCCTTGCTGCCTTGGGTACTTTGGAATCCCAAGAGGTGCGGGAGGCTTTTGGGGAAGTTGTGGAGCGTGCGCTTGCGCGTGGCAAGGCGCAGGCTATAGAGGAGCTCTCTGAGAGCGGATTGTTGAAGGTGCCTGCCACACAAGTGCCCGATTATAATGTTGATTCCTTCGATGAGCTTGTCGCTGCCATGGAAAAGATGAAGCTGCTAGACCTTCCTCACATTGCTCAACTGGAGCGCGACCAAGATTACCCCATAAGTGTTATTATGGAGGGGTTAACCTTGGCTAGGCATGCAGCGGAGGGCGCAGAGGCATAAGCTGACTATTTTCTCAAGCCAGATGAATCGCAGCTGCAGGTACCTATCTTCGCTCGCCCTCGCAACATCCTGGATCCTTTTGCCCTTGAAAAGGAAATTTCTCTGAAGGAGTCCTTAGAGGCCCATGCTATGAGGCTTGCGAAGAAGCAGGGTGTGAAGGGGAAGGCCATCCTTGGCGGTGTCGGTGCTGCGCATATTCCTAGGTCTGATGGAGTGCCCGTTAGCGTACCGACGGTGTCGCCCCAAGATAGTGGTCTTCTGCAGGAGCTTGAGGGAACTGGTCATGCTGCGTACCATGTTGGCGGTTCTGGGCTTAGACGCACCCATAGCTTTTAGATTTTTTTGTCTTGGTAATTTTTTGTAATAGATTAACATTTTGTTGCACATGTGCATGTTAAGTCTATATCTTGTATGAACTCATAGTCCGTAATAAAATGTTGATTAGAAAAATACGATTGTACGCATATTGTATCAAATGTGATTGTGGTTATAATGTTTGTACTTAGTTATTTTGTCTTTGCGTGAAAGACTTCTATGTTTTGTCTAAGAATCAAACTGTTGTGTACATACTTAAGAAATTTTATAAGAATCCACAATCGTGTATGAAGTTCATAAAATTTGCAAGTGTATGGATTGATATGCAGCGTATTGCAAGTATCATATCAAGGAGCTAAGTGTCTTAACTCCTAATTTGTTAAACGTGCACAGTGTGCGTTGTTGTGTATCCGTCGTGGGATGCACATTGAACTTACTCCAACGTCTTGAGAGTAAGGTGTTTAACAAGGATGCGTGATCCAATGTTGATGGGTTTGTAACCCTCTTACTCAACGAGTTATTTAGTAGGTTTACTCATCCTTTTACCATCGTGGGTTTTAATAAGTGCATGCACGCCATGTAGGCAGAAAGTAAAGTAACAACAATATTGAGACATAAATAACATGTAAACAATAAAGTGAAATGTGTCGCGAAATTAGCTAGAAACCGCGACCTTGAATTAATACTTGCAAGTTTTTGTAAAAAGAAAAAACATTTGCCTAAATGAAACAAAATGTAAATACACGGATATTTATTGAGCACTTACTAAAGTGCGGGGGTGTCCGTGTGTTGGGTCGTAACCTTTCCTAAAGATAGCATCTCTTGAGATTGCAAACATTCCATGTGCGTTGTAGCTCACGGCCATCCATGTCACGCAGCTTGTATGCGCCTTTACCTAGTGCTTCAACGACCTCATAGGGTCCTTCCCACTTTGGTCCTAGTTTACCTGTATCTTCTGCGTGGCTCGCATCATTAGCGCGATATACAAAGTCGCCTGGTCTGAATGAGGTGCTTCGAACTTTAGCATCGTAGTATCCCTTCATTTTTGACTTGGCTTTTGCTTCACGTATAGCTGCGCGTTCGCGCCTTTCTTCCAATAGGTCCAAGTCGATACGTCGTTCGTCGTCATTGGTTGCAACATTAACTTCCGCGGTACGAATAGTTGGCATCCCAATTTCAGCTGGTATGACAGCTTCTGTCCCATAGACAAGAGAAAAGGGAGTGTCTCCATTCCTAACTTTGATTGTCGTGCGGTGCGCCCATAAGACATGCGACAATTCATCCACCCATCTTCCTTTGTGCTTGTCCAGGCGCGCTTTAATTCCTTCGCCTAGACTTCGATTTGCGCGCTCAACCAAACCATTGGTTTGTGGGTGTTTAACTGACGCGAAGTGTTGTGTAATATTTAGCTCTGCGCACCAGTCTTTGAACGGGTTATCACGGAATTGTTTTCCGTTGTCCGAAACGATCTCCCCAGGTAATCCAAAGCGGCATACAATATTTTCCCAAACGAATCGTTTTACTTGATTACCTGTGATTGTCGCCAATGCTTTTGCTTCAATCCACTTAGTGAAGTAGTCTATTGCCACAATAAGAAATTTCAGTCCCCCCGCTGCAACAGGGAAGGGACCCGCAATGTCGATACCCCACTTATAGAATGGCCATGGAGAAGTGATAGGCGTTAGTTCTTGTTGTGGTCTGCGCGGGATGGGTCTATGAACTTGGCAGTCGCTACATTTCTTTATCACATTGCGCGCATCGCGATGCATAGTGGGCCAGTAGTATCCTGACCGCAGGGCTCGTGCTACAACGGACCGTGGTCCTGAGTGCATACTGCATGAACCGGCGTGAATCTCTCGGAGTACGTAATCTGCCTAAAGAGGTCCAACGCATCTAAGCCATGGTTGTAGAAATGAGCGCCGATATAGGATACCATCTCGAAGTTCGAACCGCTGCGCTGTGCGCCGTATCCGTCGAGCGTCTTTCTGCTCCTCGGGCAATTTGCCCTTACTTATGAATTCGATGATAGGGGTCATCCATGTAGGATCCTGCTCTTCTATCACTGTAGATATCTCCATTTCCGAGATGGATTTGTTTTTTAGGATCTCCACCAATACTTGTTTTGACAGGTGCGCGAAGCTTGTAGATGCGATTTTGCTTAGTGCGTCCGCCTTTTTGTTCTCCCCTCTAGGAACTTGTTTAATGGTAAACCTGTCAAAACCTTGGATTAGTGACTTGGTCTTGTCGAGGTACTGGACCATGTTATCCTCTTTAGCCACATATTCGCCTAACACATGGTTGGCTACTAATCGAGAATCCACATTTGCTTCTAGGTTGCGTACGCCCATTCGAGTTGCAATGCGTAATCCAGCGATTAGGGCTTCATATTCTGCCTCGTTGTTTGTGGCTGTGAATTCAAAGCGCAGTGCGTAAGTGAATTCCATTCCTTCTGGGTTGGTGAGGATAAGGCCTGCGCCCGATCCGTCTACGCATGAAGATCCGTCTGTGAACAGGACCCATGGCTCTTGTAGTTCTACCTCGCTCAGTGGAGGTGCAGCATCGGTGTCTGGTTTTTCGATGATGAAGTCTGCTAGTATTTGTCCCTTAACCGCAGTGCGTGGTCTATAAGAGATATTATACTCGCCTAGCAGCACACTCCATTTTTGTAATCACCCCGATGCGTCAGGTTTAGAGATAACTTGCTTGATAGGTTGGTCTGTGATCACCACTATTGGGTGTGCTTGAAAGTATCTACGCAGTCTTTTGGCGGCAAATACTAACGCCAAGACCAACTTCTCCATTGGGCTGTAGTTAATCTCCGTCTTCTTGAGTGCTTTGCTTACAAAATATACCGGTGTTTGTATGGAATTCCTATCCGTCAGTAGCACTGCGCTGACCGCTCCATGAGTCGCAGATAAGTAGACGATTAACTCCTCCCCTGGTCGGGGTGCGACTAGCTTAGGAAGCGCTGCTATATGTTGCTTAAGCTGTGTGAAAGCTTCTTCCGCTTCCGTAGTCCAACGAAAGTCTCCCTTTTTTGTACACTTCTTGGGTGTTTTAAAGAGAGGAAGTGACTTATCCGCTGATTTGGATAGGAATCTGTTCAAACCGGCTAGGTTTCCATTCAGAGACTGAACTTCTTTCAACGTGCGCGGTGAAGGGAGTTGGATGACAGCCTCTGTTTTTTCTGGGCATGGCTTAATGCCATCTGGTTCTATCAAGTATCCCAGGAACATGCCTTCTGTAGCGCCAAAAGTACATTTCTTAGGATTTAACTTCATGTTGATCTTTCGCAATGTTCTAAATGTTTCTTCAATGTTACGCACTACTTCGTCTTCAGTAAGGCTTTTTATGACAAGGTCGTCTATATAGACCTCTAGGTTGCGGCCCACTTGCTTTTCAAATGCATTATCTACCAATCGCTGGTAGGTGGCGCCCGCATTCTTCAGGCCAAAAGGCATCTTTGTATAACAATAGACACCTTGGCTTGTGTGGAAGGCTGTTTTTTCCTCGTCTTCCTTGGCCATTTGGATTTGGTGGTACCCTTTGTATGCATCCAAGAAACATTTAAAAGGATATCCGCACAAAGATTATACCTTCCAGTCTATCTCTGGCAGTGGGTAGCAGTCCTGTGGACATGCTTTGTTGAGATCAGTGAAATCCACACACATCCGCCAACTACCATCGCTCTTCTTGACCATTACTGGATTGGAGAGCCAGTCATGGTAATAGACTTCGCGCATGATGCCTGCGTCCACTAGTTTGTGTACTTCTTCCAGAATGGCTTTTGCGCGCTCTGGAGCCTGGCCGCGCTTTTTCTGCTGTACTGGGGAATATCCTTGTCGGATTTTCAGCTTGTGTTCTGCAATCGAGCGTGGCACACCAGTCATGTGCTTTGGTTCCCATGCGAAGATATCCAGATTCTTTTGCAAGAGTGCGCACACGGCAGCTCTGCCTTTATCAGACAGCGATCCCCCGATTGATACTTCTTGTTCCGGGTAATCAGGATGAATTGCGACCTTCAGTTTTGGTACTTTAGCTGCGCTCTGTCCTGGGGCGTGCGTCGTCTCACATGTAATCGTGTTACACTCTCTTGGTGGCGCAGCGTTATTGTAGATGGTGACAATGCCGCCCTCTACCGGAAATTTGAGCATCCCATGTGCTGTGGACGGTACTGCGCGTATTGCCGAAATTCCTGGTCTTCCGATGATGCCATTGTATGGCGAAGGAGATCTGATCACCATAAAATTCATCCAGGCTGTCGTGGAATGTTCCTTATTACCGACAGTGACTAGTAGTCGTAGTTGCCCCATGGGCCATATCTTTTCTCCTGTGAACCCAGTCAACGGCGTCGTGGCTGGACTTAACTGTCTTTGTATCTCAGGTTGCAATCTCTTGAAACAATGCTCGCACATTATGTCCGCCGATGCCCCTCCATCAACATACATGCGGTGGATATCGTGGCCCCCCGCATTTATCTCAATGGTGAGTGGTTCCGCCACTGCGTTGTCCGCAGCCAAGGTGGGGAAAGAGATTTCGCTTCCGTGAGAAAATTTCTGGCTGATCTTTTGCCTAGTCTTTCTCTGCCATGATTGTATCATGTAAATTGTGTCAGCCTTGTCCTTAGGCGCTTCTTTCTTGCCCCCAGTTTTCTGTTTGTCTTTCCCATCCTTAATGTTCTTAACTAGATGGTCCAATCTGCCTTCTTTTACTAGCTTCTCAATTAATTGGCGCAATTGAACACACTCATTAGTTGTGTGGCCCTTCTGTCCATGATACTCGCAGTATCCGTTCCCTACGCGCCGATCTTCTGGGGTGCGCATCGGTGGAGGTCTCGGAAAGTTCGCGCCTTCCGTCGCAAATATCTCCTTTGGAGTCTTCGTTAGTGGGGTATACTTGTCATTCTCTCGTCCGCCCCCTGACTGCGGTAGCTTTTTTTGCGATTGCTACTCTGGTCATTGGATTGTCTCATTGGATGTTCTTGTGACCTATAGTTTGAGTAGCCTTTCTTACTATCCGCGGCGGCGGCTTCTCCTTGGATGAAGGACCTCGTGCGCTTCATCAGTTCATCAAAGGTTTGGGGAACCCTATCATTTAACTTTTTGATAAGCTCTGGGTTATTGATTCCGTTCATAAACCCTGAGATCTTTAGTATTTCGGGGCATGCCTTGACATGTATGCATTCGTCTTTAAAGCGCTCCATAAAAGCGCTTGTGGATTCCCCTTGGCGCTGTTTTACCCTAGCGAGCTCGACAGGGTTCTTGGCGCACTTCTTCCTCTGAGTAAAGTTCAAACGAAACGCCTTCCACAACTCTTCAAACCCATCGATGCTTCTACGTGGAAGCTTACTAAAACAGTTCCGCGCATTCCCTACTAAAGTAGAGTTAACCATGTGGCACCACACAGGTTGTGGCCAATTTTCGATGGTTGCTGCTGATTCGAAAATTTTTAGGTGGTCATCAGGATCACCTGTCCCGTCATAAGTCTTAACATTAGCGGGCATGCGCCTTCTCTTATCTTCTGAAAAATCACTGATGCGCCGAGTGAATGCGTCAACCTTTTGGCGGCGCCAGGGACGAGACATATCTTCGTCTTCCCGGTCACGGGATCTTCTCCTGGACTTCCAGTGTCCTGTTTCTTCGTCCTCGTTGTCCGAGGAGTCACTTGAGGATGAGCGTACCCTTTTGCGGCGCTTGCGCCGACTATCATCGGAATCCGAGCTTGAAGGGCTTTCGCTTAGGGAGCATCGTCGCCCAAGTCTATCGTGGATCCTGCGACTGCCAAGTCTAGCGTGGACATTGGTGCGCCGTCCATCATCTTCATGCTCCTCCAGAGACTGTAAGTCGGCTGCTTCATCGCCCACAACTTTCCTTCCGATCCTAGTAAACACTGGGTGTCGGTGGCCATCCTTCTCACGCCTTTCCTTTCGGTAACGTGGTGGGAATGCTTCATGCTCAGGGTCGAAGTTGAGCCAGGCTTTCAGACTCTGACTTGACCTTTTTTTCGCTTCCTCTCGCATAAGCGCAGCCAAGGTTTCATAGTTTTGAGATACGTAATCACTTGGCGCTAGTTCAGGCGTGACTCCTTCTAGCGCGAGGATGTTTGTTTCTACATCAGGACCCTTGTTTCGGATAGGCGCATTTGGTGGTTCAGTGATGTCTAATTCTGACATGGTGAAAGGAGTGCGCAGTAGTTCTACCGCGCTAGTGGTTGTCGTAGTAGCATGGGTAGTCCTTGTGAGCGGTTCTATTGGAGTAAAAGCCAGATCTGAGTATGATCCTAGGCTTTTGGCCGCACTGGTTGTTCCAGAGGCCTGCTTAGCGGCTGAATCAGTTTGCTGCTTCTTCCCCAATAGGTCGTCATGCGTTTTCTTTGCCTGCGGAGTCCGCTGATTTGGGTTTCCATGCTTCGTCATTCTAGTTCTTCGTAGAGTTCTTAGTGTACGGTCCCACGGATGGCGCCACTTGTTGATACAAAAGTTGGACGTTCCTTGTTTTCGTACCAATTAGATCTTAATGCTTGAGACCTATGCACTAAGAAAACAAAAAGACACCATTAGGCTTATCGTAGGATTGTCTCCCACGATTATTCTCCGGCGTGAGAGTAAGTAATCGGTTTTAGAGTTTAGTTGAAGAGTTAGGGTTATTAGATCGTACCTTTAATGAGAGTCAAGAGACCCTTTATATACACACGAAATCCTTGTTGGTTTCGTGTTCCTCACTCCCCGGCATATCCCGCATAGGTCGGTTGTTTGATACATATCCCATAAATAAGAGATATCCTATATCAAGACCATAAATAACTTCGGGTTTGGGCCTTCGTGAGCCCAAACCGTCATCGTGATAGCCCATTTGTGATGGTCTTGAGCCCATTCGTGATGGGCTTGAGTGGTGGTAGCGTCCACTGGTCGGGTTCGTGACCCGAATGCGGACTATACGTCATCACTTTCTTCAATCCCGTTCCAGCCGTATTTGAGAAACCCCCGTCAACACCATGAAATTTACTAATGACTTTTCTCCATATAGCTTATTTTTTCACGAGGAACCGCCAATGCCATTTTCCAAGGAGGCTTAAGTTTTTTGAACGAGTGCTACCAACTCCTAAACCACCAAAATCACGATTCGCTATGATGTTTTTCCAACTAATCCAGACCATCCCTCTTTCATCATCTTTGAAACCCCAAAAAATCTACTACGAATTTTTTCCAAGAAATCTATAACTTTTATAGGAGCTCGAAACAAGGAAAGGTAAAATAGAGGGAGAGATCCAAGTACTGCTTTAGTTAAAGTTTGTTGGGTCCATTCAGTACCCAAGCGTCCTGAAACAAGGATTTGAATACAAATTAGCCCAAGTGTCATAACCATGAACGCTCTCAGGTCACTGAGTGAACAGTCACTCAGTGAGTTATCTTCAGGATGCTTAGGATGAGTCTAAGAAGAAGGATTCACCATTCAGTGAGGTGAAACTCCCTGAGTGTCACCTAAGCCAAAGAAGAAGATAATGGGTTCAGTGAGTGATGACAATAACTCACCGAACCCCAATCTCCTCAACAACTATAAAGAATGAAGATTGAAGACTGAAGAACCTGAAGTCTGAAAGAAAGGCGGGACAAGGCGGGAAGAGTTTGAAAAGATAAGGAGAAGTCCTTATCAGGCCAAAGTCAAACTTTCCCTGAAAGGCTTTAGAACAAGAGCAGTGTCATCACTGTTACTCAGAAAGCATATTTGTCTTATGCCCAAAATAGGTTCTTGTAACAGGGAAAAAATACATCAGTATTTTGTCCTGATTAGTTAGGTCATTCTTTTTGTCTTTTAAGTCACGGGTGCTCTTTTATACTTGTGTATAAATAGGATCATAAGGGAGAAAAGTGGATAAGTTTTGTGCACTTAATGCTTAGACATTCACAAAACCACTTTTCTCCCTCAAAGAGCAACTTAGTCCCTGAGATAGCTCAGTGGTTCATTCATAGTTGCCACTTAAGCTTAGCTTAAGTTTAGTGAGGAGACAATACCATACTTTGTCATTTCAATCCCAAGTGTTTTTTCCGCGAACACTTGGGTATAGATTCTTTTGATTAACTTCTAATAAGAATTTAAACGTTAAAAACTCTTGTGTTTATCTTTTACGTTTTACTTATTTTGCTTTGTTAATCAATACATTACTCAGTCATGGAGCATGATTAGCTTAACTTTGTAGTTAATTCTAATTGTGTAACGGGAACAACAAGTGGTATCAAAGCCTCTGGTTTATAAAATCTTTCAAAAACTAAAGAATGCTCAAAAGGTTTTTAAAACCAAGATCCTACCATAGCTGATAGTAATGTGCCCCAGCTAGTTGAAAAAAAAGGAGGAAGCTATTCAGTTGTTGCTCCCAGACTAGAAGCTGGAAAATTTAGCAAGTGGAAAAAGCGTATGCTTTGCTACTTGACTGGTATGGAACCATACTACATCACATGTATCAATGAAGGTCCCTTTGTCCCTAAGACTGCTGAAGGGTTACCTAAACCTGAAGCTCAGTGGACCATTGATGAGAGAAGGGTGGTTAACCAAGACCAACGCCTGAAAGGCATCATTATATCATGTCTTCCTGACGATACAATGGAATCAGTCATTAACTGTACAACAGCCAAACAAACTTGGCTTGACTTGGTTCATAGCTTTAAAGGTCCCTCAGATACCAAGGAAAACAGGATTATGGACCTGAAACTTGAGTATAACACTTTCAGGGCCAAAGACTCTGAAAGTCTCTCTCAGACCTATACCAAATACAAAACCTTGATAAATGAACTATCAAATGATGGTGTAGTTTTGTCTAAGCATGAAATCAATGTTGGCTTTGTCAACAGTCTCCCTGAGAAGTGGTTAAACTTCTCTCAAGGCCTCAGGAATGCTAACCACATTCAAACCCTTGAGCTCCCTGAGATCTATGGGAAGTTTGTCTATGAGGACAACTTAATCTTTAGGAGATACCCAGACTCAAAGAGAGCTCTTGAGACCAAAAAGGCCCTGAAAACCATACCCATATCAACTGCCTTTTATTATAATGGTGTTGTGTAGGATTTCCAAGAGAATTCTGATGATGAGGCTGATAAGAGAACCAGTGAGGAGTACCTTAATGATATACACTTAGAATTTCAAGAAAGGGCACTCCTTGCTAATTCAAAATGGTTTATTAAAAGAAATCAGTCAAACTTTTCTAAAGCAAAAGCAAATGAAACAACTGAATGTTTCAAATGTGGTAAAAAGGGTCATTTTGCAAAAGAATGTTTTTCTAAAACCACCTCAGAACCCTCTTATAAATTCTCTGAAAATAGTTCTTCTTCAGGAACTAGCAAGTTTCAACCAAAAATGCTTCAGTCTATTCAACATTTTCAAAACAAAACTGTTCAAAATGGTCAAAAAGACTTTGAAGCTAAATATAGAAAAGCTAAAGCTAAACTTGCTCTCCTTGAGGCCAATCCCTCAGTGTCTCAGGCTGCTCAAACTTCTAAACCTGTTCAAACAAAGAACAAGGTTCTTGTAGCTGAAGCATATGACTGGGATGAAGAAGAGGTCTTCTCAGATGATGAAGAAGTAAGAGTCAGTGCACTGATGGCACTGTCAGATAATGATCAGCTGGCTGTTGGAAAAAGCCATGCAAGAAATGGAGAGTGAGTTAACATCACCATAAAAAAGGTAAATATTTTACTTTCTATGGATGATGATTCTGATTGGCAATCTTACTTGAATTACATTAATGTTGATCTTAAGTTTGTTGAAGAGCAAAGACTTAATTTGCTTTCAAAATATAACAATCTTGTTCAATAATTAAATAAGTGTGGAGATGAATTGCATGTCTTAAAACAAGCCAAGCTAGAAGCTGTTACACTTTAAATTCAAAACACTAAGATTTTGAAACAAAATCAAGCTCTTCAAACTGAACTTAACAAAGAAAAGGCTGTCATTGAAAGTTGGACAAAAAAGAATCCTAAAGTCTATGAAACTGTTAGTCTTATTCCTAGTTCTAACAAGAAAGTCATAGGAGAAGACCAACTCACCGAATCCCTCAGTGAGAGTCATAGTGAAAAGGCCTTTATACCAGCTGGCATATCTTTTGAGCAAGAAATGGAACCCAAAGTCTAGTAACTGGGTTGTAAGAAACAACTCAGTCAGTAAGTTACCTAACTTTGAGACTGGGAAAATCTTGCAACCTGAAAGTCAGGCTATAAAAGATATGCTTGGACTCACTGATAAACTCAGTAACACTAATTTTGTCAATGAGTCTGAATCAGAATCACATGCACCGCTCCCACCTCTGAAAGTCCTTCAGGGAGCTGCACCATGCTCAGACTTTACACCATTAGTCTACAATCAGCATTCTCCAAAGGAGAAGTCAGGAATGGGTAAAACCATCCTGAAAAGGCCCACACCTGAAGTCTCAGTTCCTACTGATGACTCAACAACTTCAGTCCCTACTGAAGTAAACACTAAAAGCCATGATTCAAAATATGATTAGTTGGCTGAGCTTGTCAGGAAGCTGAGTGAAAAGATTGAATCATCTGAAAAACCTCAATCTAAGAGTAAGGAACTCAAACCAGCTTCCTCATACACCTCCAAGGCAAAGCCTTCAAAACCTCAGCAAAGATGTGAGCTGTGTCACTATATAAATCATTCCACTGATGATTGTTATAGAATTCTCTTTTGCATGATATGCAAAAAGGAATATCACAGGACTTCTGATCACTTGTCATACACAGTCTCATCCAATGCTGCAACACACTTTAAAGCTCAAGCCTTTCAGTATCCTTCTGATTCTAAACAGAAACAAAGGATAAAGGCTAAGCCTTTTTCACCTTGCCCACATTGTGGCTTCAATGACCATCTTCCTGATGATTGTCTAATGGATCCTAGTTGTGATATATGTGGAGATCCCACTCATGACTCCTCAGGACATGAAAAGGTCATTCAAGCTAGAAGAGAAATCACCAAGTCATCCTCTCAGTCTTCTGAGTCCACATCTGCAGTCAAATGCAAATCTGTGGAAGCACAATCCATACCACTACTGACCATGCATCAATTGTAACTTTTAAAAAGGCCATCAAAGTCAAGCCCTCCAAAAGGAGGGGTCCTAGAAAAAACTGACTCAGTTTACTATTTGTGCAGAGACATGCCAGGGAGCCTGTTTGACATCTAGATAGTGGATGTTCAAGGAGCATGACTGGTGTGAAAGAGTATCTACACAAATATGTTGAGGAACCAGGACCTCAGGTGGTATTTGCTGACAATTCATCATGTCTCACTGAAGGTTATGGTTCAGTAAACTGTAGTGGAATAGTTTTTACTAGGATAGCTTATGTTAATGGTCTTAAGTACAATCTTATCAGTGTCAGTCAACTATGTGATGCAAAATACATAGTTTAGTTTGATGATAAGCAAGGTACCATCTTTAATGCAAATAAAGAAGTAGTTCTTATTGCACCAAGAAGACAAGATGTTTATGTGTTAGATATCACTACTCTAACTCAGAATTGAACTTGTCTCTTTGCTAAAGCCACTGAAACCCTAAACTGGCTTTGGCATAAGAGACTCTC
The DNA here is from genome assembly GCA_021014915.2 of Artemisia tridentata subsp. tridentata. Lineage (NCBI taxonomy): Eukaryota > Viridiplantae > Streptophyta > Magnoliopsida > Asterales > Asteraceae > Artemisia > Artemisia tridentata. The sequence goes on along the minus strand of CP139504.1, from coordinate 211,238,012 downwards.
CTATCTGAATTTCAAAAACATAAACAATCTTGTCAAACAAAACAAGGTCCTTGGCTTACCATCACTTGTGTTTTCAAAGGATAAACCCTGCTCTGCCTGTGAAAAGGGTAAACATCATAGAGCATCCTTTAAAACCAAATAAAACTTCTCCATCAAAAGTTGCCTTCATCTTATCCATATGAATCTTTTTGGACCCATCAGTCCTAGGTCCATTAATCATGAGAAGTATACTCTGGTCATTGTGGATGAATACTCAAGATACACTTGGGTTTACTTCCTATCCAAAAAGAGTCAGGCAGCTGGAACAATCATGTCCTTTGTCAGGAACATTGAAAACCAAAATGACAAAAAAGTCAAACAAATCGGGACTGAGTTCAAAAACCATGAACTTGAGTGTTTCTGTGATGAGAATGGAATTTCTAAAAATTTCTCCTCTCCTTACACACCTGAACAAAATGGTGTTGCTGAAAGGAAGAATAGAACACTCATTGAGGCTGCTAGGACAATGCTAAATGGATCAGTCCTATCCAAACACTTTTGGACTGAAGCAGTTAAAACTGCCTGTTATACTCAAAACAGATCCATCATTTTTAAGAGACATAGCAAAACTCCTTATGAGTTATTCAAAGAAAGAATCCTTGACATCAGCTATTTTCATGTCTTTAGGTGCCCTGTGTTTATTCATAATCACAAGGATCACTTAGAGAAATTTGATGCAAAAGCTGATGATGGCTACTTTATAGGATACTCTCTTGTCTCTAAAGCCTTCAGGGTGTTCAATACAAGGAGACAACAAACTGAGGAAACATTCCATGTCACCTTTGATGAGAGTGCTGAAGCAATCAGATTCTCAAACACCTCAGTGGAAGAGATAGGAATTGATGATTCATCAAGATATCCTCCTGATGAATATCATCCTGACAATAATCCTTCCACTCAATATCAAGCAGATGCTGATATATCCTATTACATTGTCCCTCATAACCTCCCTTATCCAACCATCACTGAGTTTGTTGAAGCACAAGCATGTACTGATGAAATCAATCAGTCTGAACAAAGTGCTCAGGAACCAATCAATCTCAGTGATCAACCAAGTCAGTCAGATACTCAAGTTCCTGAAGATCCTCAAGTGTCTGCGTCAGAACCTACACCTCCACCCAATCAGGCCTCCACAAGTTCTAATCCATATCCAAGACCTCAGGACAGTTGGACTAGGTCTAAAGATATAGAACTTGTCAACATAATTGGAGAGCCTACTGAAGGAATGCTTACTAGAATCATGGCTGCTAAACTGAAGGCAGCCTCAGCCAATGAATGCCTGTTTGTGGACTTCATTTCCACTATTGAACCTAAAAGTGTCAAATAAGCACTGAAACATCCTAGTTGGGTTCAGGCTATGCATGATGAACTAGAACAATTTGACAGAAACAAGGTAATGACCTTGGTCAAATGTTCTCAGGATGTTTCAGTCATTGGCATGAAATGGGTGTTCAAAAACAAAACTGATGAAAATGGCATAGTCATTAAAAACAAGGCCAGACTTGTTGCCAAAGGTTACAATCAACAAGAAGGCATTGACTATGAAGAGACATTTGCACCAGTGGCAAGGATGGAAGCCATCAGGATCTTCCTTGCATTTGCAACCTACATGAACTTCAAAGTATATCAAATGAATGTAAAAAGTGCCTTCCTCATTGGATCACTGAAAGAAGAAGTTTATGTTCAACAACCTCAAAGCAGTGAGTTTTCTGACTATGTCTGCAAGCTTGACAAAGTCCTTTATGGACTAAAACAAGCTCCTAGGGCATGGTATGAAACTCTTTCTGCCTTTCTCATCCAAAAAAAATTTGTCAGAGGCAAGATAGACAACACATTGTTTATCTATAGGAAAAAAGAAGATGTCATTCTTGTTCAAGTGTATGTGGATGACATCATATTTGGCTCAACAAGTTATAAACTTTGCAAACAGTTTGAAAAACTGATGGCAAAGAAATTTGAAATGAGCATGATGGGAGAACTCACTTACTTTCTTGGACTGCAAATCAAGCAGACTGATAGAGGAACCTCCATCAGTCAAGAAAAGTACACTAAAAGACTACTGAAGAAGTATGATCTCAGTGACTGTGCCTCAGTGAAAACTCCAATGGTTTCCCCAAATAACCTTGGTCCTGACCTTGTTGGTAAACCAGTAAATCAATGATTTGTCGTTTTTTATTCCAAAGGAAAATCCAACGAATGTATTTTTCCCGGGTCGAGGTCCCAACGAAGGTTGAATTTGAGTCGTCGTTTACGTGTCGAAAAGTGTGGTGAATGTGTGTGAAAAGAGAGATGATTGGTGATTTTACACTACGAAATATGAAATATAGAATGAAAAACAACTAATTATGCTAAGATTACAACTAAGCTAAGCATGTAATCCTAAGAACGAAAACCGTAATTTAAAACGTTATGCGACGAATTTAAAAACGTAAATAAAAATGATTTTCTAAAATTTAAGCCCTAAAAATGCAAATTAATTTTTCTTCAATCCTAAATATAAAAAGAAAATTTTATAAAAAAGAAAAATATTTTTTTGACTTTTTAATAATTTTTTTTTGTGAATTAAAAACTAATTTAATCTATTTAAATGATTTAAAAATATTAAAACAACTTGGAAAAATCTGAAAATTTTTGAGTAATTCTAAAATTAAATGACTAATCTAGGAAAAATAAATTCAGCAAGTGATTAACCCTAAATAAGCTATAACAGTAAATAAGCAGTTGCAAAATAAGCTAAAAATAAGCAAATGAGGTCCAAAAAATTTCCAAAGCTCAGGACTTATTCTACAAACTACTGGAAACTAGAATTAACTTTAAAACAACAGATAAGCACTCAGAATATTCCAAATAAGCACTTAATACAGTTGCACATTTAAGGTAAAACAGTGGCTGAAAGGCAGTTTTGCAGCTGATTAATAAGCTCAGTAGAAGCAATTAAGGGAAATCCAAAAGTAAAAACTAAAAGCTCATAGATCAGACTACTAAATTCCCAAAAATGCCCAAATTTAGATCACTCTTGCTACCTTAAATCAACCCTAGATCAGAGGTAATTATCAAACCAAAACTGTGCAGCAGATAAGCAGTTTCCAAGGTGAATATTGCAGACAAGAATTAAGCTTGAGAATAAGCTGGAAATTGTGATACCAGATTATGAACTTAATGCTTGATATTCTAACTCCTTATAAACCAAAACTTGAGGCTTAAACTTATTCAGATAAGCTACTAGCTGACTTAGATCAACAACTACAAACCCTATCTGCACAAATCCTGTTCTGTGACAGCAGGTTTAAAAATAATGGCGCAAACAAGTGTAAAACCAAACCAAGGCACTCTAACTCTTGTATACTGACCTAATGTCTTAAAAACAGCCTAGAAAAGTTGAGATGGGTCCTCAGAGAAGCTCAGCTTATGCTGAGCTTGTTCTAGGAAGCTTTTTCTTTATAACTCACTTATAAGCCAAAAACTCCTATATGACATATATACCTCAAATTCTTTACTGATTTAAGCTAATAATAACTAATCAAAGCTAAATCAAATCATAGAGTGTGCAAATTAATAGTTCAACATCCTAATATCTTAATAAGCCAAACACCTCTTTATCACAACAGTTTTTGCAATTTACCTAGATCTAACTGTTTTTAATCATAACCTATCCTATACTCTTACTATCTAAGATGCAAACTGAATATAACACTAATGATCAAACAAGCTATAATACTACTGAATCAAAGTAAACAACATCAAACAACAATGATCAAGTAGTAATAAACTAAAACAAGCAGATCTAAACTATAACTTTTGAGTGGAACAGTAAATAAGCAAAAACTTACAAAGTGCTTCTCCCTCAGCACAAATTGAGGGAGTTCACTGAGCTTGCCTGTCTTTAGACAGGCTAGAGGCATCCATTTCCCCTCCTAGACCATCAGTCCAAACAGCAATCACCATTGAACATGAGACAGTTGACTATTGTTGACTTTTTGGTATTTGAGTAGCAAATATGAAATAAACCTTAACAAAAGCTTATATTAAGCTACAAAGCTTATATAAGCTCAACAAATTCAGAAAACAGCTTTAATGAAGCTGGGGTTTAAAATTATTTTTGTATTTTTTAAATATTTTTCAATTTTTTGGAATTTTTGAGTATACTTGAACATTAATGAAAGAAAGTTTAATATGAACTGAAGAAATTATTATTAAGCTACTGAGAACTCTTAATAAGCTAAGATGAGATATAACAAAAATAAAAGATTAAGATCAAAAGTGAACCAAAACTAAATTTTCATTCATTAAACTCAAGAGTTACAAAAGGAAATTTAAAAAACTACAATTCAAACATAAAATTGACAGCATAACAATACTAAAAATTACATGAAATCTAAGGAGGAGAGGTCCTTTATTTATAGTCCGAGAGAGAAGGATCTAGACTCTGCCATGTCACCAATCCGTGGCTATTTGTGCTTCTTCAAATCAATCTCATCCATCTGATCATTTCTTGGACGCCAATCTTGCAACCTTAGCCCTTGGATCAAATCTTGTGAGGTATCGTATCCAATGAAATGCTGCCACGTTGCCCAAGCGTGTGCTTCTGCTCCTCTGACGCTTCTAGAAGGCTAATGATTGGTCCCTTTTGCCCTTAATTGCTGTAAGAATGTACGGTAATTTTTCTAGGGTTCTTGGAATAGTAAAAAGTCTGGGTTTGAGGGATTTGGGGCGCGGGTAAGATTTTCTTTATTATATTTTGACCGGTGATTTAATGTGTTGACCGGGTTCATTGATGGGTCGCGGGTTTAATAAGTTGGATCCGGGTTGTGTTTTATTAAAGAAATGGTGGGCTTGGGCTAGTGGAAGGGTAGTTTGTTTTTGGGATTGGATTTGGATTTAAAGAATCCGGATAATAAGTATAGTATAGATTTTTAGGATAATTGATAAGGACCAAATTTGTAATTCTTGAAATCCCATTGACTAGTTCTGCCAAACTTCAAAAATGTGATCCAAGGGCCTTTCTTGCTAAATTATGATTCTTTGAGGACTTGGTTGACATAAAACTTCCCGGCATCGGCTGTAAATATCCATTTTATATCTCGTGCTCGTTTTCCCGGTTTTGACTTGATTTTGTCCATTTTTGCAATATCCATCCCTGCACAATCAAAAACACAAAAACACAATATCTTTTGGCAATTTGGTTAGTTTTTGGTCTTTTTGGGTCCGGTTTTGGTCAAGAAAAGGTATGTGAATAAGCACATACCAAAATCCCCCAGACTAAGCTATTGCAATGTCCTCATGCAATGTTATAAAACACGTTTTTGAAACCGAAAATTTCCAATCTCTTTTTACTAACTTTGAGAAGTAGCAAAATTTTCAAAAGAGATCAAGAAATCTTAAGTTCTAAAAACTCCCCGATTTTCCTTGTATTTTATTTTTGTATTTTTATCATTATTCATGTGACGGCTTTGTTGACAATCATTATTTATCAATAACTTTTAGGGTCATCGAGCAGGAAACACGACTCATAAAGAAGTGATCATACGGATAAAATTCGTCGTTCCTGATTTTTCACGAGTCCCCAAACTAAGCTTAAAAACGAAATCATTGCTATTTACAAGTTAGATTGCCAACACTACTCATAAAAGCTAATTGTGTAATTACTTCTCGTTCCCAAATTCCTATTTTCCTCTATTTATTTTATTTTTGGTGAGAAATGAATTTCTTCAAATTCTCATTTCGATAATTTCTTATTCCGATAAAGATACCTAGTTTAGACACTAAGTAGTTTCCAATACTTCCCTCGAAAACCATTGCATACGAAAATGAGGTCCACATCAAGGTCTCTGATTTAACACGATTTTGAGGATATCCCTTTTATAGAAGACCGAAACAACTCATCTACGAGTCCAGAGACAGAAGCTTTTATTAGGATACCCCCGGAGTCGAAGTTTGGCATTATAACACTTTATCTACATATTCAAGCACATTAACGTATTTAATCCTTGGCCCTTTATAACAATCACAACATCGGTTGCGAGCCGGCAAGATGTGATAGTCTATTATGACCTTGGAATTTTTCCTCTGCCTTTATTAGAAGTCTACAACATCGGCTGCGAACCGGCAAGATGTAGAAAACTTTTTATGGCTTTGGATTATTATTATACATTATCATATTCATTAATTATTTGTGTTGCCAAACCCCAAGTCCTACGGCTTTTATAACAATCCCAACATCGGTTGCGAGCCGGCAAGATGGAATAGTCTATTACACCGTAACACTGGCAGTACCTTGATGTGTACCCAGCTTTCATAAGCAAGGATTCTCTAAGGAAGAAATAAAAACTAATTATCGCCAAAACCAAAATACCTTTAATTATTCCTAGATTACTATTTTTGAGTGAAACAAGCTTATGGGAACAAAAAGCCACAAGTAACTTTGATGAGCTCTAAAGATGTAACATCCCGCCTACTCAGACCACAATATTGTCCGCTTTGCCCGCAGGCTCACGGCTTTGTTTTTGTGGCCTCATTTGAAGACTTCCCGGCAGGTCACCCAAGCCAGTACTACTCTCACATGAGCACGCTTAACTGCCAGTTCCTAAGAACTCCACCCGCAGTAGACCACAAAACGCGTTGTGTCATTGTAAGGCGAATGTTATCTTATGAACCCAGCATCTCTCCAGGCCACAGCCGATGTGGGATTTGCCTAGGGTGTTACAATCACCCCCCCTCAGGGACTCATCGTCCTCGATGAGGTTTGCCCCACCATCCCGAACGGCTCTGGAGTGGCTTATTGTAACACCCTAGGCAAATCCCACATCGGCTGTGGCCTGGAGAGATGCTGGGTTCATAAGATAACATTCGCCTTACAATGACACAACGCGTTTTGTGGTCTACTGCGAGTGGGGTTCTTAGGAACTGGCAGTTAAGCGTGCTCATGAGAGAGTAGTACTGGCTTGGGTGACCTGCCGGGAAGTCTTCAAATGAGGCCACAAAAACAAAGCCGTGAGCCTGCGGGCAAAGCGGACAATATTGTGGTCTGAGTAGGCGGGATGTTACAGGTGGTATCAGAGCCACTCCTGAGCCGTTCGGGATGGTGGGGCAAACCTCATCGAGGACGATGAGTCCCTAAGGGGGGGTGATTGTAACACCCTAGGCAAATCCCACATCGGCTGTGGCCTGGAGAGATGCTGGGTTCATAAGATAACATTCGCCTTACAATGACACAACGCGTTTTGTGGTCTACTGCGAGTGGGGTTCTTAGGAACTGGCAGTTAAGCGTGCTCATGAGAGAGTAGTACTGGCTTGGGTGACCTGCCGGGAAGTCTTCAAATGAGGCCACAAAAACAAAGCCGTGAGCCTGCGGGCAAAGCGGACAATATTGTGGTCTGAGTAGGCGGGATGTTACAAAAGAGATCCAACTACTCCACGTTTAGCAATCTAACTTATAAACAACTCTATCATTTCTCGTTCTTCGCAAATTTAAAATCTTAAATAATAAGATCCGCGAATGCTTAGCCTTATAATCAAGCCATGCATATATAAAGTCGATACGGGAACTTGCAAACTCTTAAAAAGAATTCGCGTTTTATAGCTCCTTGTGTAAAAGACTAGCACGAGCTTATAGATTATAAAATGGTTAAGGGGACAAGCTAGGGCTCAACACGCCTGGTCAAGTCAGAATTTTATTCCTACTCTCACCAGCGGAAAGTCAACAAAAATGTCAAAACTTATTATATTTTTGCAAAATTTTTTAAAATTTTTCTCATTTTTTGGATTTTTTCAATTTTGGAGGAAAAACGGGGTTGCATGAGTAAACGGCAAAAATGCAAGGCAAAAATCGAATCGAAAGATCACCCCCCAGACTAAAACGAGACATTTTCCCCAATGTCTTAAAGGTAAGGGTATCCCTACAAAAATCTAAGGCCGTTTATTAATTATGCCAAAAGATAGATGTAAAACGATAAGATTAAGGATATCGGATAAGCAACGAATGATGAAACTCGAGTGGAGAGAAGCAAACCACGAGCACGAGAGTCTTCATTATTCGGGCAAATCCTGGACACATCACAAGAAAAACCACGAAACACAAGATATGGAAGAGGAACTCTCTTCATGTTTTATTAGAAAATAAGAAAGAAGATAGACACGGGGTGCCTCCCGAGAAGCGCTTGTTTTTGTTAACCGAGTCACATGAGCTTGACTCGACCCCGAATTTAATTGTCCATGGGGAAAGTTTGGAGATCCGGGACAACCATGGATGGTATGTCCCCTCCAAAATAGTGTTTGATCCTATGACCATTCACCTTAAAGTTTGGACCTTCATTTTGAGCTAACTCAACGGTTCCATATGGAAAAACTTGAGTGATGGTGAATGGCCAAGACCAGCGGGTTTTGAGTTTGCCCGAGAAAATCTTTAGCCTAGAATTGAAGAGGAAGACTCGATCACCAACATTGAAAATGCGGTTTTTAATCTTAGAGTTATGAATCCTCTTTGTTTTCTCTTTGTAGATCAAAGAGTTCTCGTAGGCTTGATCCCGAAGCTCATTTAATTCATTAATTTGGAGCTTACGATGATCACCCGCGGTCTTAAGGTCAAAATTGGCATGTTTCAAGGCCCAATATGCCTTATGTTCGAGCTCGATGGGCAGATGGCAGGGCTTCCCGTAAACCAGCTTGTAAGGAGTACAACCGATGGGTGTCTTGAAAGCGGTTCGGAAAGCCCATAAAGCATCATCCAATTTGTCGGCCCACGAGGCTCGGTTTTCACCAACGGTTCTTTCAAGAATATGTTTCAATCCACGATTCGAAACCTCGACTTGACCGCTCGTTTGCGGGTGATATGCGGTAGAAAGTCGGTGGGTGACTCCATACTTGAGCATAACTTTTGCAAATTGATCATTGCAGAAGTGAGTACCGCGATCACTGATTATAGCCCGAGGGGTTCCGAATCGGGAGAAGAGATTTTTTAAGAACTTAACCACAACTCGGGCGTCGTTAGTGGGGAGCGCTTTTGCTTCAACCCATTTAGACAAATAGTCGACGGCCACGAGTATATACTTATTCCCTCGTGAAGACGGGAATGGCCCCATGAAATCGATGCCCCACACGTCAAAAATCTCGCAGACTTGAATTGCATTTTGAGGCATTTCGTCTTTTTGCGAGATTTTTCCTTGACGTTGGCAAGAGTCACATGACTTTACCAAGTCGTGGGCATCGCGATAGATAGTCGGCCTATAGAAACCGGAATCAAATACTTTTTTGGCGGTGTAGCTAGCACCATGATGTCCCCCCGTGGGTCCATTATGGCAGGCCGTGAGGATGTCAACGGCTTCTTGGCCATGCACACACCGTCTTATCACTTGATCGGCACATATCCGGAATAATTAGGGGTCGTCCCAGAAGTAATGTTTAACATCTTTGAAAAACTTCTTTTTCTGCTGGGACGACATCCCTTTTACCACAAAATTCCCCACATGGTAATTTGCGTAGTCAGCAAACCATGGGGTACTTGGATCATTCTTTGAAGATACCATCCCAAGTGTCTCGAGAGGAAATGTTTCGGTGATTTCCTTTTTCTCGAGATCACTTTGATGGGGATTTTCAAGTCTGGATAAATGATCAGCGGCTAGATTCTCTGCTCCTTTTTTTTATCACGAATGATAATATCAAATTCCTGGAGCAGAAGAATCCACCGAAGTAATCTCGGTTTAGCATCTTGTTTTGCTAAGAGATACTTGAGAGCAGAATGGTCCGTATACACTATGCTTTTGGATAAGACAATATATGGTCTAAATTTCTCAAAAGCGTAGACAACGGCTAACAACTCTTTCTCAGCAGTAGTGTAGTGAGATTGAGCGTCGGTCATTGTCTTGCTAGCATAGTGTATCGGTTGGAAGTATTTTGACTTGCGTTGCCCTAGGAATGCACCGATAGCATAATCGCTTGCATCACACATTATCTCAAAGGGCAAGTCCCAATCGGGGGCAACCAAGATCGGAGCTTCAGTCAGTTTCTTTTTAAGAACCTCGAATGCTTCGATGCATTCGGGAGAGAAGAAGAACGGAGCATCTTTTTCAAGAAGATGGGTCAGAGGCCGGGCGATTTTAGAGAAGTCTTGAATAAATCGTCTGTAGAAAATGGCATGACCAAGGAAACTTCGGATTCCTTTAACGGTAGTGGGATGAGGTAGCTTAGCGATAACATCGACTTTAGCTCGATCGACCTCAATCCCGGATTTGGAAATCTTATGGCCGAGGACAATGCCCTCTTTAACCATGAAATGGCACTTCTCCCAATTTAGCACAAGATTGGTGTCTTCGCACCTTAGCAGCATTTTGTCTAAATGGGAGAGGCAAGACGAGAAAGAATTTCCATAGACGGAGAAATCATCCATAAAGACCTCCATCGTCTTCTCGATCATATCGTGAAATATGGCCATCATGCACCTCTGAAACGTGCCTGGAGCATTGCACAAGCCAAAAGGCATGCGTCGGTAGACAAATGTTCCATAAGGACACGTGAAGGTGGTCTTTTCCTGATCTTGGGGATCAATTGGTATTTGAAAATACCCGAAAAAGCCATCGAGAAAACAATAGAACTCATTCCCCGCCAAACGCTCAAGCATTTGGTCCATAAACGGTAGAGGGAAATGGTCTTTACGGGTAGCATCATTGAGTTTTCGGTAATCGATACACACTCTCCATCCGGTGACGAGACGTGTGGGGATTAACTCATTTTCTTCGTTTGTTACAACGGTCATTCCACCCTTTTTAGGCACACAGTGGACGGGACTAACCCACGGGCTATCAGAGATCGGGTAAATCATTCCGGCATCAAGGAGTTTGAGAACTTCCTTTTTGATCACCTCATGAATTTTTGGGTTTACCCGTCTCTGTTGTTGAATCGCGGGTTTGAAGTCATCTTCCATCAAGATCTTATAGGTGCAGAATTTAGGGTCAATACCCTTTATATCAGAGATCTGCCAAGCAATGGCACTCTTATGCTTTTTAAGCACGTCTAAGAGTTTTGTCTTCTCCTCATCTTTGAGAGCTTTTGAAATGATGACGGGAAATGTATCGGAATCTCCCAAGAAAGCATATTCAAGATGCGGAGGTAAATCCTTGAGCTCAAGCTCCGGAGGATTCTCAGTAGACGGCTTGATTTCTTTAATTTCTTCTTTTTGAATTTCTTTTGTCGGAGGGAGAGAAGGTGACGGGTCTTCATTCAATAATTTTTCTAGCAAAAGAATATCTCCCTCCGGATCAAGATAAGAATCATCAACTTCCGGCGAAGTTGGTGTTTCTATAGCAAGAAAGTCATCGACCTCTTCCAAGAAGAAATCACCTCCCTCAAACGGAGTGAGGGACGGGGAAGGGTCGGAAAGAATGGGTTGAGAAGAAGGAGTGGGATTGCCACTCGAGGATTTATCAGAAAATCCAAGAACTTCTTGAGAATACTCCTCCGAGGCAACATCAATCACATCGATTCGATTTACCGAGACGGAATCGTGACTGGAGGAGTATTTGAAAGTTCGGTCGAGGTTAAAGGTCACGGCCTCATTATCCACCCTCAACGTAATTTCTTCACCGTAAACATCAATCAAAGCCCGCCCGGTCCTCAAGAATGATCTTCAGAGAATTAGAGGAACCCGGGGGTCAGGATTGAAATTAACCACCACAAAATCTGTTGGAAAATGGAACTTCCCTACCTTGACAAAGACATCCTCGGCTATGCCAAGTGGAATAGTCGTGGTCCGGTCTGCAAGCTCGAGGGTCATGCAAGTGGGGGTAAGTTCGGGAAGAGAAAGCTTTTCCCAGACGGAGAGCGGCATTAAGTTAATGCTTGCACCAAGTTCGGCCAAGGCGTAGCATTCAACCATTCCTGGAAAATCACATGGGATGAGAAATCTTCCGGGATCTCCAAGCTTTTCCGGAAGCTTTTTGAGGAGAACCGCTGAGCAGTTTTCATTCAGAGGTGTTTTTGCTAGCTCAAATAATTTTTCCTTGTTGCTCAATAAGCCTTTGATTGTAGAAGCAAACTTAGGCATCAGAAGTAAAGCATCCGCGAAGCTTATATCAAAATGAAAATCTTGGAAGATTTGAAAGAATTTCTCCATTTGATTTGAAGCTTTTTCGCGGAGCTTTTGATCATTCAATCTCGAAGGATATGGAAGTTTTGCTTTTACGGGAGCTTCTTCGGGCTCAAGCACAACTTTTGGCTTAGATGGTTGGACAATCGGAGGTTGGACGTCTTCGGTCCATCCGTTATCAGTAGGAATTTCCGTGTCCTTTGTCACCTTGGTCTCACGGGCGACTACCTTAGGAGGTAGAGAAGAAGAGGTAGCCGGAGCCGTGGGTCCATCATATGAAACACCGCTCCTTGTAGTGATTGCCTTAACATCGCCCCTCGGGTTAGCGACCGTATTGCTTGGAAGAGTTCCAGAGCCCGAGGGTCGATCATTTAAAGACTTCTTGATTTCAGCAATCTCGACTTGTTGTTGATTAAACTTCCTATTCATATCTTCTTGGTTCTTAAGGTTCATCTGATTCTGAAGAATAATCTGCTTAAGCATCTCATCCGTGGGCGATGGGGGTGGAATGAATCCTTGGTTGTAGTTTTGGTTTCCTTGATTAAGGTTTTGCCCACGGTTGTTTTGGTTATGAACTTGATTGGTATTAGGGGGATTTTGGTAATTTCCTTGATTTGGTGGGTGGTAATTCCCTTGGTTGTTACGGTTTTGGTTTGGAACAAATTGATTATTTCTGTTTTGGTTCTGATTCTGATTGTTCGAAGCTGGATTGTTGAAACCTGGTGGTCCAAGATAATTGTTAGAACGGTAGCTGAGAAGATTACGGTCTCCTTGTGGTTGGTAACCATTACCTCCCTGGTTATAGGATCCCGAAGCAGCATAAACGTTTTCTTGAGTGTAGCCACCGGCGGCTGGGCACTCGAAATACGGATGTGGACCACCACAAGTTTCACAACTTTGGTTTACAACATTGACTTGATGATTGTAATGTTGAGGGGAATGGTTTTGATTGTTGTGGAATGAAGAAAGGCCGGGTGGTCCCATTTGGTTATTAGCACTTTGAGGACGGAATCCTTGAATCTGATTGTAGGTTACTGATGCTACAGTAGCATTCAAACCTTGGCCACCGGAGGCTTGACAATCATAATAAGGATGTGGACCACCACAAATCTCACATTTTTGATTCACAACATTGACGGGCTGAGAAGGTCTTTCTTTATCAATTAGACGCCCGATTTGTTTAGTGAAAGCGGCAAAAGCTTCTTCTTGTTTGCTAAGAGCTCGGGTGAAAGCATCATCTGATTTGTTAGTCATATTTGAAACTTGAGCTTTGGTTCTAGAACTCCTCACTCTGGCTTTATTTTCAATGATAGTCAAAGCTTCTTGAGTATTTCTAGTCAGAAAATTTCCACCCGCAGCAGAATCGAGTGAATCTTGATCAGATGGATTCAACCCATTGTAGAAAGTATCAATTTGAAGCAAGGTTGAAAATCCGTGATTAGGACACTTCTTTAACAACTCTTTGAATCTATCCCAAGCTTCGTTGAACGATTCATCGAAAGCTTGGTGAAATCGAGTGATTTGATTTCTGAGATTCGATGTTTTAGAAGGAGGATAAAAGTAGTTCACGAACTTGGAGGCTAAGTCATCCCAAGTAAAAATCGAATTAGGAGGTTCCTTATCAAGCCAAGTCCGGGCTGCTCCTACGAGAGAAAAAGGAAACAACCTCAATTTAAGCACATTATGAGGAACGTGATTCAAGTTAAGTGTTTCGGTGATGTCGATGAATTTATGGACATGGGAATGAGGATCTTCATTTTCAAAGCCGTGAAAGGAAATACCGGTGATAAGGTTAAGTAACCCAGTTTTTATTTCAAACTGATTTTGAAACATATTGGGGATCACGATTGCTTTGCCACCACCATTGAAAGGTGATTGGAGTAATTCTTCCATTGGTCGGAGGTCGGGAGCCGGCCTCGGGTTTTCATCACCACCCATCGGCGGGTGTTGATTGTTTGGGTCGTCGTCCATTTCTTCAACGGTTGAGAAATGAACACGGTGATTGTGACGGATAATTCTCTCGGGATTTGAGAGAGGTGAAAGAAGATTGGGAGAAGAAGAAGAACGGGTGCGCATACACCAAAAAGAAATACAAAATTAAAAAGGAAAACCAAATTTGAAAATAAAATATTTTTGGATTTTTATTTTTATGGAAAAATTAAAATTAGTATCTTTTTGGTGATCATTGATCAACCGTACTCCTTTCTTTCAAAACTACGCGCAGCGTGGCGGGAGAGAAGAATGGATCTCTCTTCGGTCTGCAATTTAATGTCAAGACCTCCTTAAATCCCGTTATTAGGTTGTAGTAAAGAAATAATCCGAGAAACGTTTAACTTCACGATCTCTTTTGTTGTTTATTCGGAATGGTTTACAACGCCCTCTCGAGAGCGAGGATATATTATTTTTGGTATTTTAGAAAACACTTTAGGAAAAGTGTTTTATTTTATTTTTTTTATTTTTATTTTTATTATTTTTTTTAAAAAAAAAAAAAAAAAAAAAAAAAAAAAAAAAAAAAAACGAGAAACTTCCGAGGAAGGGTCTTCAAAACACGATTCAACGAACGAAATTTAAACTCTTCTCAAGCCTTCCCCGGCAGCGGCGCCATTTTTTGATTTGTCGTTTTTTATTCCAAAGGAAAATCCAACGAATGTATTTCCCCGGGTCGAGGTCCCAACGAAGGTTGAATTTGAGTCGTCGTTTACGTGTCGAAAAGTGTGGTGAATGTGTGTGAAAAGAGAGATGATTGGTGATTTTACACTACGAAATATGAAATATAGAATGAAAAACAACTAATTATGCTAATATCACAACTAAGCTAAGCATGTAATCCTAAGAACGAAAACCGTAATTTAAAACGTTACGCGACGAATTTAAAAACGTAAATAAAAATGATTTTCTAAAATTTAAGCCCTAAAAATGCAAATTAATTTTTCTTCAATCCTAAATATAAAAAGAAAATTTTATAAAAAAGAAAAATATTTTTTTGACTTTTTAATAATTTTTTTTTGTGAATTAAAAACTAATTTAATCTATTTAAATGATTTAAAAATATTAAAACAACTTGGAAAAATCTGAATTTTTTTGAGTAATTCTAAAATTAAATGACTAATCTAGGAAAAATAAATTCAGCAAGTGATTAACCCTAAATAAGCTATAACAGTAAATAAGCAGTTGCAAAATAAGCTAAAAATAAGCAAATGAGGTCCAAAAAATTTCCAAAGCTCAGGACTTATTCTACAAACTACTGGAAACTAGAATTAACTTTAAAACAACAGATAAGCACTCAGAATATTCCAAATAAGCACTTAATGCAGTTGCACATTTAAGGTAAAACAGTGGCTGAAAGGCAGTTTTGTAGCTGATTAATAAGCTCAGTAGAAGCAATTAAGGGAAATCCAAAAGTAAAAACTAAAAGCTCATAGATCAGACTACTAAATTCCCAAAAATGCCCAAATTTAGATCACTCTTGCTACCTTAAATCAACCCTAGATCAGAGGTAATTATCAAACCAAAACTGTGCAGCAGATAAGCAGTTTCCAAGGTGAATATTGCAGACAAGAATTAAGCTTGAGAATAAGCTGGAAATTGTGATACCAGATTATGAACTTAATGCTTGATATTCTAACTCCTTATAAACCAAAACTTGAGGCTTAAACTTATTCAGATAAGCTACTAGCTGACTTAGATCAGCAGCTACAAACCCTATCTGCACAAATCCTGTTCTGTGACAGCAGGTTTAAAAATAATGGCGCAAACAAGTGTAAAACCAAACCAAGGCACTCTAACTCTTGTATACTGACCTAATATCTTAAAAACAGCCTAGAAAAGTTGAGATGGGTCCTCAGAGAAGCTCAGCTTATGCTGAGCTTGTTCTAGGAAGCTTTTTCTTTATAACTCACTTATAAGCCAAAAACTCCTATATGACATATATACCTCAAATTCTTTACTGATTTAAGCTAATAATAACTAATCAAAGCTAAATCAAATCATAGAGTGTGCAAATTAATAGTTCAACATCCTAATATCTTAATAAGCCAAACACCTCTTTATCACAACTGTTTTTGCAATTTACCTAGATCTAACTGTTTTTAATCATAACCTATCCTATACTCTTACTATCTAAGATGCAAACTGAATATAACACTAATGATCAAACAAGCTATAATACTACTGAATCAAAGTAAACAACATCAAACAACAATGATCAAGCAGTAATAAACTAAAACAAGCAGATCTAAACTATAACTTTTGAGTGGAACAGTAAATAAGCAAAAACTTACAAAGTGCTTCTCCCTCAGCACAAATTGAGGGAGTTCACTGAGCTTGCCTGTCTTTAGACAGGCTAGAGGCATCCATTTCCCCTCCTAGACCATCAGTCCAAACAGCAATCACCATTGAACATGAGACAGTTGACTATTGTTGACTTTTTGGTATTTGAGTAGCAAATATGAAATAGACCTTAACAAAAGCTTATATTAAGCTACAAAGCTTATATAAGCTCAACAAATTCAGAAAACAGCTTTAATGAAGCTGGGGTTTAAAATTATTTTTGTATTTTTTTTAATATTTTTCAATTTTTTTGAATTTTTGAGTATACTTGAACATTAATGAAAGAAAGTTTAATATGAACTGAAGAAATTATTATTAAGCTACTGAGAACTCTTAATAAGCTAAGATGAGATATAACAAAAATAAAAGATTAAGATCAAAAGTGAACCAAAACTAAATTTTCATTCATTAAACTCAAGAGTTACAAAAGGAAATTTAAAAAACTACAATTCAAACATAAAATTGACAGCATAACAATACTAAAAATTACATGAAATCTAAGGAGGAGAGGTCCTCTATTTATAGCCCGAGAGAGAAGGATCTAGACTCTGCCATGTCACCAATCCGTGGCTATTTGTGCTTCTTCAAATCAATCTCATCCATCTGATCATTTCTTGGACGCCAATCTTGCTACCTTAGCCCTTGGATCAAATCTTGTGAGGTGTCATATCCAATGAAATGCTGCCACGTTGCCCAAGCGTGTGCTTCTACTCCTCTGACGCTTCTAGAAGGCTAATGATTGGTCCCTTTTGCCCTTAATTGCTGTAAGAATGTACGGTAATTTTTCTAGGGTTCTTGGAATAGTAAAAAGTCTGGGTTTGAGGGATTTGGGGCGCGGGTAAGATTTTCTTTATTATATTTTGACCGGTGATTTAATGTGTTGACCGGGTTCATTGATGGGTCGCGGGTTTAATAAGTTGGATCCGGGTTGTGTTTTATTAAAGAAATGGTGGGCTTGGGCTAGTGGAAGGGTAGTTTTTTTTTGGGATTGGATTTGGATTTAAAGAATCCGGATAATAAGTATAGTATAGATTTTTAGGATAATTGATAAGGACCAAATTTGTAATTCTTGAAATCCCAGGGACTAGTTCTGCCAAACTTCAAAAATGTGATCCAAGGGCCTTTCTTGCTAAATTATGATTCTTTGAGGACTTGATTGACATAAAACTTCCCGGCATCGGCTGTAAATATCCATTTTATATCTCGTGCTCGTTTTCCCGGGTTTGACTTGATTTTGTCCATTTTTGCAATATCCATCCCTGCACAATCAAAAACACAAAAACACAATATCTTTTGGCAATTTGGTTAGTTTTTGGTCTTTTTGGGTCTGGTTTTAGTCAAGAAAAGGTATGTGAATAAGCACATACCAATCAAACTCTTTTTAGAGGAATGATTGGGTCACTGATGTACCTACTTGCATCAAGGCCCGATATCCAATTCTCAGTCTGTTTGTGTGCCAGATATCAGTCTGACCCAAGAGAATCACATCTCACAGCTGTGAAAAGGATCCTCAGGTACCTGAAAGGTACTCCAAGTCTTAGATTGTACTATCCTAAATGTTCAGGCTTTGATCTCAAAGGGTACTCAGACTCTGACTATGCAGGCTGCAACATGGATAGAAAAAGTACTTCAGGCTCCTGCCAATTTCTTGGTGGTAAACTAGTCTGTTGGAGTACTAAGAAGCAACAATCAGTTGCCATGTCCTCAGCAGAAGCTGAATATGTTGCAGCAGCCAGTTGTTGTGAAAATGTGCTATGGATGAAAAGTGAACTCAGTGACTATAACACAAGTGCAATTGCCATCTCAAACAATCATGTTCTTCATCAGAGAACCAAACACATTGATATCAGATATCATTTCATCAGGGACCATGTCATGAATGGTGACATTGAATTACACTTCATTCCCACTGAATATCAGCTAGCTGATATATTCACCAAACCATTGGATGAACCAACTTTCACAAGACTGAAAGCTGAATTGGGAATGTTGGATATTGAGAATCAGTCCACTTATTGAATCCATCCAACTTAGTGTATATTCTGATAACCCTTGGTCCCTGAGTCAACAAATCACTCAGTGAATATAAATCTTATATCTCACTGAATAACCTCCCTGAACATCCTCATACTGAATGAAAAGTCATTCAGGGGCCTCAAGACTCAACAAATGACATTCAATGCTATACTTAATGCTCTAAGTATCTAGTTAGTAAATGTCCGAGGTTGGTAACTCAACACCTACTTAATATAGGAATATATGTTCTTTTACCTTCTGGCATCCACATCTTGGGCCCCCACTTCATCACCACATATCTCACATGGCATTTAATGCCTCTCCTCACATACAATATCTTTTGATATTATATGTGGTGATGTCACCCTTCAAAATGCACTTTTTGCAGACGACACTATTGTTCACCTTGGCAGTTGCGCAAAACCCGAGAAAGTGTAAAGGTCGCATTTAATGCGGATATCAAACGTTTATACAAAACAGTTTTTAAATTTTTGAGAAAAATTCCCCTTAGTGCAAAAAACCACCTTCTCTCCACTTCCCTATAAATACCCACAAATAAAATAACACACACACGCTTTGAAATTTTTAATCAAACTCTTTCCCTTTTTTTTTCTTTTCAAAACTTGTGTGTGTATTCTTTAACTCAAAACCCAGACCTTTTTCTTGCAAAATCAAGACCATCTTTTATAAAGGCTGCTTCTAAAGCTATTACCTGCGCCCCTAATGTGGAATTCCAACTAGAGGGCGTGGATTTGACCAAAAATAATATCGTAGGGAATTTTGCCTATCTGGAAAAATTTCCGGCCTATAAGGATATGGTAAAATACTTGCAAAATTGCTTCCTCTCTACGGCATTTACCAAGACACCCCCAGTTATCTACCATGACTACTTGAGGGAGTTCTGGTGCACAGCAGTGGTCACCAACCCTGATGTCACCAAGGACTCCATCATCACCTTCTCAGTGAACAATGGGAGGAAAACCCTCTCCCTTGATTACAAGACCTTTATCAAAGCCACAGGCCTTGATTACACTGAGACGTTTGTCCCTCACCCCACTGAAAGTGAGGTAAAGGCCGAACTGCTTTTACTTGGGCCACATGATGACAAACGCCCTGATGTGGCCCCAGGGACTCTTTTGGCCAAAGCCCCAATCATCAAAACCTAGTTTCCTGCAGTCTGGAGGATACTGATGACCTTTGTCATTCAGGTCCTTGGTGGAAACAAGTCCTCTACGGAGCAATTGAACACTGCTCAACAAATGATAGTGTTCAGCCTCCTGGAGGGTAGAAAAATAGATATTGGAGAAATAATCTTCAAAGACCTCATAGTCAAGCTATCAGAGAAATCCAGGAAAAAACACATGTCTTACCCTAGGTTTATTTCCTGTGTGCTTCAAGACCTATTAGGCTCTGAGTACATTAGGCCCAACATACAGGGATCTGACCCTGATGTCTTACATAAGGCCAATTACTCTAGAGACCTCACTGAGGTTACACCAGTCGCCCTGACCACATACATGTTGATGGTCATTTAGGGTGCAGACGCAATATCACCAGTGCCTTCTCCTTCCAAGAAGGAGAAGAAGAAAAAGAATTGGGGGGGGGGGGGTTCCAGGAAGGTGGTTCAACCCAAACCACTCGACACTGAGACCTCTGCCTCAAAGCCTGAGAAAAGAAGGCAAAAAATGGCCAAGCCCACTGAGACACCCACAGTTGAGACCCAATTGGCCAAAGAACAACCGCCAACGGAGGGCACTGAGAAATCACCCTCAGTGTCCTCGGGCAAACCTGATCCTAAAGGTTCTGCTGGCATATACAAGTCAGTGGAGTCAGGAACCATCCAACCCTCACTTCCCGATGAAAGAATTCGCCAATCACCTCCTTTGCCTGAGGGAGAACAGGGTCCTATATCCTCAGTAAAGCAGCAGTACTCTACCGAGAAGGGGACCCACACCCCCTCACATCCCGTTTACGGCTTTGACAAATCACAGTCAAAGTATGAGGGAGGACTGGTCCCTAAATATTCATCAAGGCAGCACAACCTTGGTGGAAAGGGGGACCTCAATATTCAACATCCTGCTTACGGCTCTGCTCAATCACAATCAGGGTCTCAGGGAGTAACGGTCCCTATATCTTTTTCAGGGCAGTACAACCCTGATGGAAAGGGGGACCTCAGCACCTCATTGCCTAGTGATGGTACTGGAGAAAACCCACCAGTCCCTGAAGGCACCTTAGGGGACAAAGACTCAGGGGGCATGCAACCACCCACTGATATGGAACCTACAACCCTATAGCGATGCGAGTCTCTCGGGAACTGGTCCTAAGGACCAGGAAGATAAAACCAAGTCTGCCAGAATAGAGGAGTCAGGACCTGGCCAAAATGAAGGCAAGCCCTCTTTTGAGGGGGAGCCGGATACACACCTGGTTCCAACTCTTGCTGATCTTCAAATGCTGATAAATGAAGAGTCAGAAGAGGAAATGGTTGACTTTGGAGATGATGAGGTCTTTGCTGCTGGGGATGATATGGAGACTGAGACTTACAACTCTCCTCAGCACATTGAACAACCAACCTCATCTCCTCCTCTTGAGGAACAAGAATCCCACCACCCTACATCATCATCATCGTCATCATCAGGCAAATCTTTAGGCTCCTCAGACTCTGCTCCTGCAACTCCTGAATATCTGCAGAAGTATGATAATGTTCTACCTCTTACTGAAAGGCAGATGGTAAAGTTCCTCAGAAAATCTAACACTGCCCTCTTCACTGAGATTACAAAAGAACAATGGGATCAGCACACTGAAGCAGCAGCCTCATATGCTGACTTCTGGGCTGCTGTTGAAGGCTCTCACGGTAAACTTCATCAGGTCACTGCTTCCACTGATAAACATATCAGTGACCTGAGGACCTCTATTGAGAAACTGGGCTTTGAACAGGACAAACAATTCCACAATGTGCTGCAGACTCTCAGTGCAATTCAAGAAGAGTTCAAAGATGACCCAGTTCTCCTTACCAAGCTGACTGAGTTCATGGATTCTCAGAAGACCACCTCCTCCAATATTACTGAGCTTCTCAAGCTCCTTAAAGAAGTGGATCTTACACCTCTCAAGTCTCAGGAAGACACCATTCAGAAGTCAGTGTCTGATACCCAGGAATGTTTGAAGCAAATTTCATCAGCCTTTGACCAGCTCTCTACTAAACATAATGAGCTAGTCAGTCACTACACCACCAAGGTCACCCAACTCTCCGAAGCTTAAGTCACCATGGCCACTGACATATCCACCCTGAAGAACGAGACCACTAACATTAAGAACATGGTCTCCACCATACTGTCCGTTCTTAAGACTTCTCCAGTTTCCCCAGCTCCTCAGTCAACAGATGCTTACACTAAAGATCCAGCATCTGTTGAGGGGAAAAAACCTGATGAACAAGTTCTTGAACCTGAAGCTACCAATATCACTGAAGCTGTTCCTCTCCAAAGCTTCATGCCAGGAACCTCAACTTCCTCAGCACTTGTTGTTGTTACTACCACTCCCATTCCAACTGAAGCAACAATAACAACAGAGTTTCCTGAAATCTCCTTCAGTATACCCCCTCCCACTGACAAAGGGAAGGGAATTATGGGGACTGAAGATTCTCCTCCCAAATTGGTAAAGACACCAAGAGACGTGCGTCCTGACCCAGATGCACCAATACTCATGGAAATCATCTTAGATGATGGGAGAAGATTCAAGGGAACCACTGAAGAAGTGGCCGCTATTTTGGATGAAGAGGAAAGGCTCAAGGCTGAAGACTCAGTAGGCCTGTGATTGCTGAAGTAGCGAAAGAGGTCATCAGGGAAACTGAACATAATATCAGGGGGGAACAATTCCTCAAACTTCAGGCTGACCGCATCAAAGAACACAACCTCAAGGTCAAGCTGAACACTGAAAGAAAGAGGAAGAACTATGAGAAGTATGTCTGGTACATGACGAAGACAAAGGGTGAAGGTCCCATTACTGACATGACCATTCATGCCAACACTGATCCCATAGCCATCACAGTTCACAAAGGGCCAAGGAAGTCTGAGAAGAACAAACCTTTCAAGTTCTCAGAATATGGGATCAAAGAATGGGACATGATGGGGCCCATCCTGAGGAAGAAGTAGAACAAGTGTGTTCCTGACCTTCTGGCTGCCCTGAGTAACAAATATGAGGAACTGGAAAGGGTAGCCAAGAGCTTAGGAATCGATCATGAGAAGTCACTTGCTTCTCAGGGACTAACAATCCCTGAACCAACTCAGAAGAATGAGAAAAAGAGGAAAGATGTAGGCCAAGAACCTGAACAATTTATAGCTGCTCTTCACTGCAACAGGATTCCTCCTGAAGGGGTCAAGTTCGTTCCCAACAAAGTAATCAAGCTTCCTAAGTTTGGTATCTTCTTCATTGATGAGTTTGGCCAACAAGCTTTTCAAAGAGTCAGTGATATATACCTGGTGGAAACAACAACTCTTCTAGCATACAAGCTGATGGCACTTCATGTGAAGAGCCCTGAGAATGAAGAGTTCATAAGGCTGATGGACAAGATGATGAATGAAAGACCCGACAAGGAGAAGTTGGTGTCTAAGAAAGCTAATTTGGAACTCATGGGAATTATGGAAGCCTGAGTACATTTCCCTGAGTATTATGTTTAGATGATAGGACTAATGTAATGAAATGAATGAAGTTATGGCCCACGTTTTGTTATATCAATGTTCTTTAATAGCTTTCTAGTATATTCAGTGTGAGAAGAAGCCCATTTGCTCACTTACACTAATCAAAACACTTAGGCTTAATTTATATGCAAATAGGGGGAGATTGTTGGGTCCATTCAGTACCCAAGCGTCCTGATACAAGGATTTGAATACAAATTAGCCTAAGTGTCATAACCGTGAACGCTCTCAGGTCACTGAGTGAACAGTCACTCAGTGAGTTATCTTCAAGATGCTTAGGACGAGTCTAAGAAGAAGAATTCACCATTCAGTGAGGTGGAATTCCCTGAGTGTCACCTAAGCCAAAGAAGAAGATAATGGGTTCAGTGAGTGATGACAATAACTTACTGAACCCCAGTCTCCTCAACAACTATGAAGAATGAAGATTGAAGACGGAAGACCAAGACTGAAGAACCTAAAGTCTGAAAGAAAGGCGGGATAAGGCAGGAAGAGTTTGAAAAGATAAGGAGAAGTCCTTATCAGACCAAAGTCAAACTTTCCCTGAAAGGCTTTAGAACAAGAGCAGTGTCATCACTGTTACTCAGAAAGCATATTTGTCTTATGCCCAAAATAGGTTCTTGTAACAGGGACAAAATACATCAGTATTTTGTCCTGATTAGTTAGGTCATTCTTTTTGTCTTTTAAGTCACGGGTGCTCGTTTATACTTGTGTATAAATAGGATCATAAGGGAGAAAAGTGGATAAGTTTTGTGCACTTAATGCTTAGACATTCACAAAACCACTTTTCTCCCTCAAAGAGCAACTTAGTCCCTAAGATAGCTCAGTGGTTCATTCATAGTTGCCACTTAAGCTTAGCTTAAGTTTAGTGAGGAGACAATACCATACTTTGTCATTTCAATCCCAAGTGTTTTTTCCGTGAACACTTGGGTATAGATTCTTTTGATTAACTTCTAATAAGAATTTAAACGTTGAAAAACTCTTGTGTTTATCTTTTACGTTTTACTTATTTTGCTTTGTTAATCAATACATTACTCATTCATGGAACATGATTAGCTTAACTTTGTAGTTAATTCTAATTGTGTAACGGGAACAACAAAGTTTGAAGCCCACCAATAGATAAAAGCCTTGACTTCCATGATGATTGCCGAGAAGTCAGCCGCGATGTCACTTCACCCTTGTCACTTGGATTGACCCCAACACCATAAATACAGCTTTTGGCCAAGTTAACACCTAAACCCGATGCTTCATTGAAGCACTTTAAAACATATACGAGGTTTCTTGCATTTGATAGAGACCGTTCTCCAAAAATAAGTGCATCATCTGCGTATTGAAGCACATATAAATTAGTGCCATCGTCTCTAAGAGAGAGGCCTTTATAAATGCCTTTGTCACAAGCCTCCAAGATCGAAACTTGTAGTGCCTCCGCAACGATAATGAACAAGAACGGGGATAGGGGGTCCCCTTGTCTAAGGCCTCTTTCCTTGTGGAACTCCTGCGTAGGGGAACCGTTAACTAAAACTGAGATAGAGGCTGAGTGCAAGCATCCACTAATCCACATAAGCCATTTTGAGCTAAATCCCATATGCTTCATGATATCTAAGAGAAAATCCTAACGAACACTGTCAAAAGCTTTTGCAAAATCAACTTTGAAAAGGAGAAGATTTAAACCCATCAAATTAACGTAATCAATTATCTCATTTATAACAAGAACCCCATCCAAGATTTGTCTTCTCTTTACAAAAGCAGTTTGGTTTGGGCTTATGATCTTCTGGATCACTTGTACATGTCTAGAAGCTAGAAGCTTTGAGATAACCTTATAGAAGCATCTAATTAAGCTAATTAGCTGATAATCCGCAATACTAATGGGATCATTTGTCTTAGGTATCAATGAAATAAATGAGGGATTACATCCTCTAGAAATTATGCCCATGGATTCGAAGTGTTTAATACCATTGACAAAATCAACCTCTAGAACATCCCAATACCTTTTTATAAAGTTGAAATTCAACCCGTCAGGGCCTGGGGCCTTTGAACCTGCACAACTCCACACTGCCTATTTAATTTCTCTCACCGAGAAAGCAGCATATAAAGTCAAGGAGTCAAGTGTAGAGAGCTTTGAGAACCTGGAGCTGCAAAAGACTTTATTGGAGGGATTGTTTGCCTTGAAACGTGCCTTGAAATAATCGAGCGCCTCCTATTTTTGCGTCCCCGGGTCAGTTGACCAAATCCCATTACACAAGAGACCATTTAAGTTATTATTTCTTCTATTATTTCCAACAGAAGCATGAAAAAATTGGGTATTTTCATCTCCTTCAATCGCCTACTTAATACGAGACTTTTGTCGAAGAATCTCTCGATCAAGCTGGTCTAAGTTATGTAACTCAGCCAAGAGGCCATCCCGCAATTTCGAGTCTTCACTTGTGATCATACCATCTTCTGCTCTTTTATCCCATTCATTTATATTTTCTAAAATTTTAGCTTTCCCTTTCTTTTGGATATCTAAACGATTAGAATTCCATCCTTTAATGTCAATTCTGAGCTGCTTTATTTTGTTTTTTAGCACGATATCCGGGGCACCTCTATAAGTTATTGACATCCATGAGTTTTTAACCACATCATCAAATCCATCGAATTTGAAACAAGCATCAAAGCCCCGAAAAGGTTTTGGCCAAAAGTTTATTTTAGACCCACCAGATAGAAGGAGAGGGCCATGATCAGAAATAACCCGGTCCAAAACAGTAACCGAGGTATTTGGCCAAGAATCAAAGAAAGAATCTGAAACCAAAAACCGATCAAGTTTACTTATTTTATTTCTATCTTTATTAAAGTAGGTGAATCTGCTCCCAACTAAGTGAAAATCATGAAGTCCAACTTGAGCGATAAAATTGTTAAATGTAATGGCCTCCATAACAAAAATCAACATCTAAGATGCATTAGATTGTTCCCAAAAATAACCCAAGAGCCCTCAATGGTGGATTTAAGATGCATTAGATTGTTCCATAAATCTTCTTTTGAGATGCCAATTGGGGGCCATATACATTTACAATAACCACACGATTACTAGATTCAACCCATCTACCACACACACCAGAAAAGTGATTGCCAGAAACTAAGCTTTCTTTAACGAAACTATTTTTATCCCATGAAAGAAGAGTACCTCCTGATTGCCCGATTGCACTACCATAACAAAAATCAACATCTACATAACCCCACAATTTTCGGATGATAGAAAAGTCAACCACATCCATTTTAGTTTCCTGAATACCAACCATACCGATTCTCCCCGATTTGATAGTATCATGAATCCATTCTTGGCGATGCCAATACCTCGACAATTTAAAGACATAATCTTCATTAAAAAAAAATAAAACAACCCCAATATAGGAAGGAAATCAAGCTAATTAGATCCCTTCCCACCACTCACCTTCCCACATTCTTCAACATCTGAAAACCCAAGCATCTTACTAATTTCTGTTGGGAATTAAATGTTCTGAAGATTAAGTTTCAAGAATTACAAGTATTAACAGTTCCAACTGCTGAGAAGAAATTCTCTAACAGTTCCAACTGGTGGTATAAATCTTAGGACTGCTCAAGTTATAACTAATCGTTCCAACTGCTGGTACAAAGAAGAAACTGCTAGTTGATACTGCTGAGTTGAGACTGCTAGATGGATAAGTATTGAAAAGATATTTGTGTACTAAAGTCAAGAATATACGGTAGATAATATCTTACTCCATGTGCTTAGTTAACAAGTTGTGTACACAGATACATGTTGTATCTTATGTACTGACACACTCAAGGATAAGTTAACAAGTAAGTCGGCTAAGACTTTAAGCAATATGTAAAGATCTTCTTGGACTATAAAAGAAGATCTTAGACTCGATATTATGTGTTGATATTAAGTGTCTAAGTGTCTAAGTGTGTTATTATTTTAGAACTCATAACAGTTAGAACTAGAACAAAACACAAGAATATCACAAGTTAGAAAAACTTAAGATTCAAGGTTGTAACCCTAGTGATATTTCAAGATCACTCGTATTATTATCATTAATAATATTGAATCGTTTGGTGTTAATCTTTATGTGTTCATTGCTAACTAACAAACATAACAATTCCATTTCCATAACATACACAACCTTCTAAGTGTGATTGAGTGAATTCCGCGCACTTAATCATATTAACACAACATATCATATACACAAAGTTGACAAGGCTTAACCACCTTATAGTGTATCTAGAGGGTCCTGGCAAGTGGTATCAGAGCAAGGCTGATATAGTTGTTTCTAGAAGAAACAGAAATGGATGTACAAGATGTTCAAACCAATGTTGCTGCAAAGTTGCCCATGATCAAACCGAATGAGTTTGAGTTATGGAGGATGAGAGTTGAGCAATATTTTATGGTTCAAGATTATGCTCTTTGGGATATAATTCAGTATGGTGATTCCTTCACTCTAGGCTATTCAGATGTTCTTGTTGAAGGGAAAACAGTTAGAAAAAGAAATACTGAACCAGTTTCAAATGAAGAAAAGATACAAAAGAGAAATGATCAGAAAGCAAGAAACTTGTTGCTTATGACCATTCCTGGTGAGCAGATGCTATCTTTTAGCAAATATCTTGATGCAAAAACTCTTTTTGAAGAGATTTGTGCATGGTTTGGTGGTAATGAAACTACCAAGAAAACTCAAAAGACATTACTAAAGCAACAATTTGAAAACTTTACTGCTTTTAGTAATGAGTCTCTTGATAAGCTATTTTCAAGATTACACAAGCTTGTCAGTCAGTTAGCTGTGTTGGGTGTTGAGACAGAGAAGGAAGATCTCAACATGAAGTTCTTGAAAAGTCTACCTGATGAATTCCATACTCATGTTATTATCTGGATGAACAAACCAGAAATTGAAACAATGAAACTTAATGATTTGTTCAACAACTTTAAAATTGTTGAACAAAGTCTAAAAAGGGGTGGAAACTATGGTACTAGTTCTGGGAATGTGGCACTTTTGTCAACTCCCAGTGTTAGTCATTCAGAAGAGGTAGATGAAGTTGAGGGTGTTTCTAATGTTACTTATGGTGGTCCTTCTACTAGTTCACAAAAGGATGTTGCTGGACTTGGAGATCCAACATTCTATGCCTTTATAACCAGTCAATCTAATGGTTCTCCTCTAAATCATGAAGACCTTGAGCAGGTAGATGGTGATGATTTGGAAGAGATGGATATTAAGTGGCAAGTTGCCTTACTTAGTATGAGGGCTAAGAAGTATTGGCAGAGAACTAGGAAGCAAATTACCATAAATGGTAATGATACTGCTGGGTTTGATAAGAAGAAAGTGGAACGTTTTAACTGTCATAGGTTGGGACACTTTGCTAAATAATGTAGAAGCCCAAGGAAGCAGGATAATAGGAACACATGGTATAAGCAAGAGAGGAAGAAGGAAGTACTGGTGGAAGAGCCAAAGGCTATGCTGGCTATTGATGGTATTGGATACGATTGGAGCTCTATGGCTAATGAAGAGGAAGCACCACCAAATGCTGCTCTTATGGCCAATGAATTTGCTCTAATGGCCTTTTCTGATTCAAAGGTAGATGCCATTTCCACTTGTACTAATTCATGTCCTAATCTTAAAAATTATGAAGACATTAAAAAGAGATTTGATGCTTTTAGAGAAGAGTTAATTGATGCCCTTCATAATTTAGCTAATCATAAGAGATGTGTAGGAGTTCTAGAAAAACAAATCCAACATTTTCAAAAGAATGAATCTACGTTTACTGATGACTTAAATGCTTTAAAAAGAGGAATAGCATTTAGAGATGAATTACTTAATGATCAAAGTAGACAGTTATCTGAAGCAAATAATAAAACTGAAAATGTTAAGATAACTATAGATGCTTTAGCTCATGCCTCAGAAGGAATGAATAAGATTTGGGAAGCTCAAGTAATTGATAAAGCTAATTCAGGTGTAGGTTACAAATCTGTCCCTCCACCATACAGAGGTAATCATTCACCTCCAGGTGTTGACCTAGCACACACAGGTTTAGCTGAGTTTCAAGAACCAATCATGGAATATGGTTCTAAGGCTAGTAAGAGCCTTAAGGTAGAAAAGATAAGTAAAAGTTTAGATAAAACTTTACTTTATCAGGACAAGGTGTCCTTTGTTAAGAAAGGAGATGCTATAGTTGTTGAGGATTGTACAACTGATAGTGATGATGAAGAAGAACAGGTTATGTCTAAACCTGAAGTGGTTAAGAAAGTAGGAACAAGTGTTCCTAAGATAGTCAAAAACAATACTGATAGGCCTAAATCAAACATTAAGCATGTTAGGCAACTAGTTAGATATTGTGAGCAATATAGAACCACCAACAAGCCCAGAGGTAACCAAAGGAATTGGAACAACCTCAAGTCTAACCAATTAGGTGATGACTTTGCTTTTTATAAAAAAGCTTGTTACACATGTGGTAGTTTTGACCATCTTGCAGCTTTCTGCAACCATTGGGTATCTGGTTATGAAAACAATAGGGTGAATTACAAAAGGCAAAATCCTCAAACTCACTTTCACTCTAAGTCTAAAAGTATAAAACCCAGAGCAGTTTCGACAGCAGTCTCTACTGCTAGGCAAGCAGTTTCAATTGCTAGACCATTTAAGACTGTTAACCCAAAACAAACAGTTAAAGGTGCAAAAATAACTTTTAAACATGCACCAAAAACTGTTACAAGGCCCATTCAAACAAAAGCAGTGGTTCAAAAACAAGTTTGGAAACCAAAGGATCAAACTAAAAAGCTAGCAGTTCCTGCTGCTAAGCAATCAGTTCATCCTGCTGCTAAGGGAAACAGGGCAAATGCTGTTAAGGCCTCAGCATGTTGGATTCTTAAATCCAATGTTGCATCAACTGTCCTTAAAAGATTAAATTACATTGATGCAAGAGGCAGATCCAAGTCAGTATTGGCTTGGATCCCCAAAAGAAACTAACACTCTTATTTGTGTGCAGAAACATTCAACTGATAAACAAGAAGATCAAGGATTCTCAGATAGTGGATGTTCAAGGCACATGACAGGCAACATGTCTTATCTCTTAGATTTTGAAGCTTTCAATGGAGGATATGTTACCTTTGGAGGGGGTGTTCGTGGCAAAATTTCTGGTAAAGGTACAATCAAAACCGGAAATTTAGATTTTGAAGATGTGTACTATGTAAAAGAGCTAAATTATAATCTTTTTAGTGTCTCACAAATGTGTGACAAAAAGAATAATGTTCTTTTCTGTGAGACTGAATGTCTTGTACTTTCTCCTGATTTTAAGATGCCTGATGAAAGTCAAGTACTTCTTAGAATTCCTAGAAAGGGCAATATGTACAGTATAGACATGAAGAACATTATTCCTAAAAAGAATTTAACTTGTCTAGTTGCAAAGGCCACATTGGATGAATCAATGTTATGGCATAGAAGGCTTGGTCATATTAATTTCAAAACCATAAATAAAATTGTTAAGAATGGTTTGGTAAGAGGTTTACCTCACAAAAGATTTGAAAATGATCAAACATGCATTGCTTGTCTAAAAGGCAAACAACGCAAAGCCACTTGTAAGCCCAAGATTTTTAACTCTATAAATCAATCATTGTTTATGCTGCATATGGACTTATTTGGACCTGTTTCAGTAAGGAGTATAATGCATAAGAAATATTGTCTTGTTATAACTGATGACTATAGTAGATTTACATGGGTTTTCTTTTTAGCTACTAAGGATGAGACATCAAGCATCCTTAAGGACTTCATTACACAGATAGAAAACCAAGTAAGCAAGAAAGTAAAAGTCATTAGATGTGATAATGGTACAGAGTTTAAGAATAGAGTTATGGATGAGTTCTGCAAACAAAAAGGTATTAGGAGAGAATTTAGTGTTGCTAGAACTCCACAACAGAATGGAGTAGCTGAAAGAAAGAATAGAACACTAATTGAAGCTGCTAGAACAATGTTAGCTGATTCTAAGCTACCTATAACTTTTTGGGCTGAAGAAGTCAACACTGTTTGCTATGTTCAAAATAGAGTTTTAGTTATTCAGCCTCACAATAAGACATCATATGAACTCTTTAATGGTAGAACTCCTGCAATAGGATTTCTTAGACCTTTTGGATGTCATGTGACAATTCTCAATACCTTAGACCATTTAGGAAAGTTTGATGGTAAGGCAGATGAAGGTTTCTTAGTTGGATATTCTCTCAATAGCAAAGCTTTTAGAGTATACAACTTAAGAACTGAGAAAGTAGAAGAAAATCTACATGTGGAGTTTTTAGAAAATAAATCCAATGTAGTAGGTCAAGGACCAAAATGGCTATTTGATCTTGAGTATCTAACCAATTCTATGAATTATGTGCCTTTTATTGCAAAAACTAATGATTTTGCAGGTTCTAATACAACAAATGAGGCAGAGTTAGAGAAAGATCAAAATGATGTGATAATGCCAATATGGTCAAGTACAATTGTGGAATCAACTTCAACAACTGATGAATCTTCTTCTGGCAAGGCTAAAGAAGGTGTTGAAGATGAAAACAAGAAAGATGGAACTGAGAAACAAGATAGTCAAGTTAGCAGTTCAAAAGCAGTTTGTACTGCTGAGACAGAGCATTCAACTGCTGGAACTTCAGAATCAAAAGAAGCAGAATTCTCAGATAATGAGGTGGATTTCAACAATCTTTCATCAAATTATCAAGTTCCTTCTACTCCACAAACAAGAATTCACAATGTTCACTCCCTAGATAATGTGATTGGAGATGTACAGTCAGGTGTGAAGACAAGACAACAACTGAAGTCTTCAGACCAACAAGGGCTTCTTGATGCCCTTTATGCTTCAAAACAGCATGAGCTTTCAAACTCTTGCTTGTTTGTATGTTTTCTCTCACAAGCTGAACCAAAGAATATTCTGAAAGCCCTAGATGATTCAAGCTGGTTAGAAGCTATGCAAGAAGAGCTTCTTCAGTTCAAGATTCAAAAGGTTTGGGTGCTAGTTGATTTACCTAGGAATGCAAAGGTAATTGGCACTAGATGGGTTTTTAAGAACAAAAGGGACGAAAGAGGAATAGTGATTAAGAATAAGGCTAGATTAGTAGCCCAAGGGTACACACAAGAAGAAAGAATAGACTATGATGAGGTTTATGCTCCAGTAGCAAGGATTGAGGCAATTAAGCTTTTCTTAGCTTATGCTTCATTTTTAGGCTTCACAGTCTACCAAATGGATATCAAGAGTGCATTTTTATATGGAACAATTGAAGAAGAGGTGTATGTTTCACAACCCCCAGGCTTCATTGACCCATTACATCCAAACAAAGTGTACAGAGTAGTGAAAGCTCTATATGGCCTTCATCAGGCACCAAGAGCTTGGTATGCAACACTAGCTTCCTACTTATTAGAAAATGGATTTCAAAGAGGAAAGATTGATCAGGCACTTTTCATCAAACAGCACAAGAAGGATCTTCTGTTAGTGCAGGTGTATGTGGATGACATTATCTTTGGATCTACTAGGAAAGATATGTGTTTAGAATTTGAGAAGCTTATGAAAGATAAGTTTCAGATGAGTTCCATGGGGGAACTTACATTCTTTTTGGGTTTGCAAGTTAAGCAATCATCTGAAGGCATATTTATTAGTCAAGACAAATATGTTGCAGAGATACTTAGAAAATTTCAATTTGCTGATTCAAAAATAGCAAGCACACCAATGGACTCTGAGAAGCACCTTCTGAAAGATGAAGATGGAGAGAGTGTGGATGTACACACTTACAGATCTATGATAGGCTCTTTGATGTACCTTACATCATCTAGACCTGATATCATGTTTCCTGTTTGTGTTTGTGCAAGATTTCAAGTAACTCCAAAGGTTTCTCATTTAACTGCAGTCAAGAGAATTTTTAGATATCTTAAAGGTCAACCAAGGTTGGGTATATGGTATTCTAGGGAATCTCCTTTTGACTTGGTAGCATATTCGGATAGTGATTATGCTGGTGCTAGCTTGGACAGAAAGTCAACAACTGGAGGATGTCAATTCCTTGGGTGTAGACTTGTCTCATGGCAGTGTAAGAAGCAATCAAGTGTGGCAAATTCAATAACTGAAGCTGAATATATAGCTGCTGCAAGTTGCTCTAGTCAAGTTCTATGGCTTCAAAACCAACTTCTTGATTATGGGTACAATTTCTTAAACACTGTTATTCATATTGATAATAGTAGTACAATTTGTATTATTAAAAATCCAGTGCAACATTCTAAAACAAAACACATTGAAATTAGACATCACTTTATAAGAGACTGCAATGAGAAAAGATTAATTCAAGTACTTAAAATTGCTTCAGAATTCAATTTTGCAGATCTGCTAACCAAAGCTTTTGATGTTGGAAGGTTTCAGTACTTGGTAGCAAGTATTGGAATGCTAAATCTTTAAAATTTCTAATCTTTGTGGTTTTTATATATGTTAAGGTTGTACTGATATCTTTTCAAATTGAGACTGTTAATAGAATAGTTTGTACTGCTAGTTCATATTTTGTTTAAACAGTTCATACTGTTGGTCATATATTGATACTGCTATAAGACAAATGCTATGCACTTTGTTTCTTGGTTTTAGACTAACAATTTCAGGTATGAACATGTGAACACAAAGGAAATTTCAAGTGGAATGGATGCAACAAAATCAGAATATCCAGTTGCTACATATTAGGTTTATGATGGACTGAGTTTGGGAATTTAAAACTCCTTAAAACTTCTTTCTTGAAACCTAAGTATCAAATTTCACATTGAATTGATGACTTAGTTGATCAGATAGTAACTGATGCAACTCACTTTCTATCATTTTATACTTTTAAGTATAATGTGCAAGTCTGAGGACATCTGATAGAAAGAACAGCTAGTAAAAGTGAATCTAACACTTGTGTTAGAGGCAACAATTACTATGAGCTGGAAACCCTGTCAAGAAAGCCTTTTGAATAGGTTTATCTTTACACAGGCAGTTATTTATAACTGAAAAACATTGGTTCTCACACAACCAGAGGTTGCTTTAAACCGAAATTTTGATTAAGTGTCTGTTATACACTTAATCCCTTCAAAATGGTTGAAAGCAGTATGATTTTTTAAATTCTAAAATCATGAACATATTGCTAAGTCAAATAATTTCTTAAACAAGGATTTTCAGGGATTCACAAAAACCATCCATTGATGGACCATGAATCAAATGTCCAATGAATCACCTCTCATAGGAGTTAACACACCTAGAAGTGATGAGGGCAGTAACTTAAACTCTTAAGGAATTGATGGCTTCATGTACAATATTGTCTGACAACAAGTTCTAGATGATGGATCAGATGATAAAAGAAGATATATTTTGGTACATAGTGAGATCTTCCAAACAAGGGGAGGAAACAAAAGTTATTTGTATCTCAGGGGAGGTAACAATCTCAGGGGAGGAAATAATGGCCCAGAAAAGGAAGATAATCCAATAAAAGGAAGGAGAAGACAAGAGCATACATGATGATGAGAAGGTTGAAAATGACAAGAACATTCCAAAGGAGAAAGTTCTATCTAGGTCAAACGAAGAAAAGTTTCAATTTCACTTGCAAAGGCATGCTTATAGATGATTTAACTTGTTGAAACAAGCATCCAAGATACACAGCACCATTGCCTCTTATAATTCCTCCATCCAAGGAAATTGCACCATCTTTTAGTCCAAGATTGGAGCAATGTGTTGATATTGTTAAAGTCAAAGATCAGAAAGCAGATGAGCTTCTAAGAAAGATATTCAATCTCTCAGAACAAAGTTCAGATCAAGGGTCTGACTATGAAGTGTTTGAAAGATCTTCACAATCCATAAATTTAATTCAGAAACATGTTGGAATGAATTCACATGTTTAGGGGAGGATTGTTGGGAATTAAATGTTATGAAGATTAAGTTTCAAGAATTACAAGTATTAACAGTTCCAACTGCTGAGAAGAAATTCTCTAACAGTTCCAACTGCTGGTATAAATCTTAGGACTGCTCAAGTTATAACTAACCGTTCCAACTGCTGGTACAAAGAAGAAACTGCTAGTTGATACTGTTGAGTTGAGACTGCTAGATGGATAAGTATTGAAAAGATATTTGTGTACTAAAGTCAAGAATATACGGTAGATAATATCTTACTCCATGTGCTTAGTTAACAAGTTGTGTACACAGATACATATTGTATCTTATGTACTGACACACTCAAGGATAAGTTAACAAGTAAGTCGGCTAAGACTTTAAGCAATATGTAAAGATCTTCTTGGACTATAAAAGAAGATCTTAGACTCGATATTATGTGTTGATATTAAGTGTCTAAGTGTCTAAGTGTGTTATTATTTTAGAACTTATAACAGTTAGAACTAGAACAAAACACAAGAATATCACAAGTTACAAAAACTTAAGATTCAAGGTTGTAACCCTAGTGATATTTCAAGATCACTTGTATTATTATCATTAATAATATTGAATCGTTTGGTGTTAATCTTTATGTGTTCATTGCTAACTAACAAACATAACAATTCCATTTCCATAACATACACAACCTTTTAAGTGTGATTGAGTGAATTCCGCGCACTTAATCATATTAACACAACATATCATATACACAAAGTTGACAAGGTTTAACCACCTTATAGTGTATCTATAGGGTCCTGGCAATTTCTTTCAACTGAACTGAATCCGATGAGTGACATAGTGAATCTCGATTATCAGATGAGGCATCCGAGTTGGCAGGTTTGCCAATGACCAAAACATTTTTTCTCTTGTTATCTTTTTTTGATTTGACATTCTGCTTTGTTCTTTCCTACAAGGTATTGAAACTCATTCTACCACAAATCTGGTTGATGATAAGGGGTGTTGAGTTATAAGTCTTTTTTTAGGTGGGTGATTATGTTGACTAGAAACCTCATCCATTTGAAATTCATTCACATCAGCACCCGGCCCATTAACTTCTTTCATAATTGATGGTTCTTTGTTATTTGGCCCATTAAACCCCATGTTACCAAGTCCATGATGCGCATGCCCAATATTATGTGATTCTAAACTTGTCTCCACTCCAAACGAATCCCTATTAGCCACCCTAGCAGCCACCCTACTAGTAGGGGAATCTTGACTTTTCCCATGCGAACCATTATGAGGCTCAGAATACACAATGTTTTCTTGTGGGAATTGTGCCTCCAACCCATCCGTGTTCTTGGTTCCATCGCCATTTTGATCATTTTCCACGTCATTGCCTGGCTTTACAACCGGTGAGTCCGGTGAAAAATCATCCAAGCAATCATCAGATTGTTTGTCACCTAATATTGTATCTGAAATATAATCAAAGTCGTCATCCTGATCGTCTGAATCATCCATAGTAGGTTTAATAGGGCGCATCTCCTTTCCAATATCGACTGTAGGAGATCGAAAAGACAATGTGCGAGAATGTACCTACGTAATTTTGACCAAATACTTAAGATTATTGACAAAAACTGGAGTTGTCATAGAAACATCAACCATATTTTTGTTAAGAACAAGAACGTATGTCTCTTGTATTGACAAACAGTCTGGATTCATTCCTTCCACCATTATAACGCGTCCACAGGATTCAGAAATCACATTAGCAACTTCTTCACACCAAGCATGAGATGGAATACCTTACAGTTTAACCCAAACAAGGCGACCAGGATGTATATTTTCTGCTTTCCAAGGTCTAATGTTTTCCAGCCAATGGTGTAGTCCATGTGAGTTGTTACGAAGTAATTCAAGCGCCGCCATCTCTGAGTCACAATCGATCAAGATTGACATGCCGCCAATATATCGAATCCTGTTTTCACATATGCCTTCTTCTTCTAGGATATTCCAAATGTTTTGAAAGGATTCAAAACATTTAGCTTCGACAACTAAGCATTTCGAAAACCTGTTAAGAATTTC
Source organism: Artemisia tridentata subsp. tridentata (assembly GCA_021014915.2). Taxonomy (NCBI): domain Eukaryota; kingdom Viridiplantae; phylum Streptophyta; class Magnoliopsida; order Asterales; family Asteraceae; genus Artemisia; species Artemisia tridentata. The sequence continues at coordinate 211,200,947 of CP139504.1, read as the reverse complement.
TTCATTGACAACAATCTTTGTGTCGTGTTTAATTGTTTCGGCGTACACTGGTTGAGGATCAAGAGAACCATTACTTGAGGCACCCTTAGCAGCGTCCCTATATGATTTACCTGGTTGTCTAAATCTTATTAGGGTTTGTAATCCTGCTTTTGTTTCTTTTCTATTATTAAACTACTCTTCAACCTTCCTATTTTTCTCATACCTAGCCACATTAATGATTAATTTTTCATGACCAATTCTTATCTCTGAAAGTTTTCGCCCAAAATCTTCTGCCTACGTCACCTTTAGAAACCTCGCAAAACCAAACCTTTCACTTTGTTTGGTTCTCTTTGTGGCCACATACAAGTCAACAATGTGACCATACTTCTCAAACTTTTTCCATAAGGAAAAAGTTCCCCAAGATTCTGGAAAGTGTGTAAAGAAATAAGTTGTAGCCGAGGATTTCAAACTCTTGTCGAGGTCCGTCTTCTTGGTCCTGTTATGCCTCGCATCATTTAACTGTCGAGCATCATGGAAAGAATCCCAGTTACTCCTTCTAGGCCTTCTCCTCCTTTGAAAATATGTCCATTCATCCTCAGATTTTTTTTTGTTCCTGTGTTTTTCGGCGCCATGGATTTGTTTAGTAGGGAGTGTACTTTCTGAAAGTGTATAAGTAGATTCTCCACCTTATATGCCAATTATTTGAGTTCAAAGGTGTTTTGTTTGTATTCTATATATTATAAATATTAAAACAATGAGTTAGTGACCCCAACACGAAATAAGATTTCAACACATAAACCTTGCAGCTACAAAAATCATAAAATTACAGTCGTAAAAATTCACCAACCGAAGAAGAATCTTCATGACATCCAAAACCAAGAAATGTATAAGTACTCAGGACAATCATCCAATTTAAAGCATGAAAGCCAGTAGAGAACTGACCATGACCCAGACCACTAAAAAACTCGTCGAACCTTTAAACATAATGAGAATGAAAATTATAGGACCACACGTTCAACCAAGATTGTAGGACCATCGATTGACAAGTCATGACTTTTGTCAACCCGTTAGACAACCATCTTTAATCAAAGCAAACCAAAACAACGCCTCGGATTACGCACTGAAAATGACCATCAAAATTTACCAGAAACGATCATGAACTCCCAACACCCTCTGAACAATTACCTAACAACATCGCACTAAACAATCCTCTAAAATATCGTTGAACTCGAACCTCAAAAACCAAAACAATGAACCTCGACACCAAAACCACGACCCTCATCACTCGTTAAACCGTTGACACCAAATCCACGACCTTTAACACTCATTGAACCACGACGCTCAAACACCAAAGCCGCAACCCTTAAACTCCTGCAACCCCGAACTTTTAATGTCTTTTAACTCTTTTTTTCTTTAATTTTTTTTCATGTTTTATTTATTTTTTTCTTCGTTTTCTAGTATACATTTTTTTGACTTTTCCTTTAACATTGATAATTTAGCTCTTTTTATTTATTTATTTATTTATTTTTTTGCTATACAAAGAATGTTAAAGATGATAATATGATGATAATGAAATAACATAGCTAGTTTAACAACATTGGAATTATAACACATTAACAATATATAATACTTTACGAGATTGTCGATCCCAGTTATGCACTTGATCAAATACCTTAGCTTGTAAAGGTTAAGTTATCTTAGATAAATCTAAAACAACTATGTAGAAACTGTCTTTGAGTATATTAAAGTCTATGCGGAATCTAGACTTTAACCTTAAGAAGAACTTGTAATGTAACAGTAAAACAATGTAAGTACAAGATTAACAAACAAGACAGCTTCAATATTATTAATGAATAATACGAATACTCTCCTAGTATTAGAGTTTACAACCTTGAAGCTATATGAAAAACACGTACGTAACTCAATGCCCTAGGACCTCCTTTTATAGACTAAGGAGTCCTAGTCGGCTTACAATAACTTTCTATACAAGATAAATCTTTAATGAATCTTTTCTATTATTATCTAACCGACTATACAAGTATATCTCATTAGCAGCATTAACTAAGACTCAATATAGACTAGCAGTCTTAACTCTAACTCTAGCAGCAGTTGTAATTCTGAACTAGCAGCATTAACTTTTAGTCTGGCAGCACTAACTACTTAGTGTATTTTCTTGAAGTTCTTCAGCATCACCAGCAGTAGTAAAATACACCAGCAGTAGTAAAACTTGTATTAGCAGCATTAATGACTTGGAGCTTTTTCTTTGTAATACTTGAACAGTCTTAACCATATGAGCAGTCTTAACATCAGCAGCATCTTAAAGTCTTTGAATCCAACAATCCTCCCCCAAACTTGATATTTTCTCCTAAAATCATCAAGTTTCATTCAAAGCTTGAACCTTCACTAGGAGGATGCTTCCAAATACCTTACCAACCATTCTTCAAGCATATGATAAACCAAATAAGCTCATCTGCCATGCTTTCATTCATGTCATGCTCCATTTGAAGTTTACTTTCCAGCATCATTCCCAATGTTGTTTTTGTGAGTGGATACTTCTTCTCAACCAACATGTAGATATGCATAACATCCATTGTTAGTTCATGAACCCCACATGAATCTATCAACCTCCAACTTATCACTTTCTGATTATAGACAGGTCTTCTCCACACTTCATCTTTAACATGAGGTTTAAACATGGTCTTCAAGACACCCCACAAGATATAATCATGATCTGACACTGGTTGCTTCAATGGTTTTGTTGGTCCATACTTTTCTTTTACAAGATTCCACAGAGTCTGCAAGTCTTCTCTGTCAAAGCTCTTAAGCATCTAATTAAACATTAAGAATACATAATTCTGTCCATTAGCTCTTGTAATTTCATAAATTACTTTCCTTAGGCTCTCATTATATATTCTCCAACCAACAATATCAGGCAGTTTTGTAGCCAAAGGTTCACAGTCTATTGGAATTTCTTCATTATCTGAAATAATCACTATGTATTGTTTAATCTCTTTTGAACCTCTACCATCACCTTCCTTCTTCTCTTGCTCTGACTGCTCATTAATCTTCTGCTTTTTAGTGCTCTCCTTTTCTATCTCATGAGCAACTCTCTTTGAACTCCTTTCTAGTTCTTTCTTAGCTACCTTAGAACTTCCCACCACCTCCTCTATACTCATAGCAATAAAAGTGTTGACCCTCTTGAAAACTTTATCAAACTGCTCTTTAATACTGTTATAGCTCATGCCCTTGAACTGAGCAGGCTTCCATCCATCCATGTTTCTCTAATAGGTCATCATAATTTGCTTTTGCTGTGCTATAGTAGGTGGTTTGTTCCTCTTAGCTTTAGTCCTCTTTTATGCCAAGAATTTCTTCTGCTTAGCTAAGAATTCCATGAAGAGCTTAGATTTTTCAAGCTTCCACAGAGTCTGCAAGTCTTCTCTGTCAAAGCTCTTAAGCATCTGATTAAACCTTGAGAATACATAAGTCTGTCCATTAGCTCATGTAAGTTCATAAATTACTTTCCTTGGGCTCTCATTATATATTCTCCAACCAACAATATCAGGCAGTTTTGTAGCCAAAGGTTCACAGTCTATTGGAATTTCTTCATCATCAGAAATAATCACTATGTATTGTTTAATCTCTTTTGAACCTCTGCCATCACCTTCCTTCTTCTCTTGCTCTAACTGCTCATCAATCTTCTACTTTTTAGTGCTCTCCTTTTCTATCTCATCACCAGCTCTCTTTGAACTCCTTTCTAGTTCTTTCTCAGTTGCCTTAGAACTTTCCACCACCTCCTCTGTACTCATAGCAATAAAAGTGTTGACCCTCTTGAAAACTTTATCAAACTGCTCTTTAATCCTATTATAGCTCATGCTCTTGAACTGAGCAGGCTTCCATCCATCCATGTTTCTCAAATAGGTCATCATAATTTGCTTTTTCTATGCTATAGTATGTGGTTTGTTCCTCTTAGCTTCAGTCCTCTTTTGTGTAAAGAATTTCTTCTGCTTAGCTAAGAATTCCATGAAGAGCTTAGATTTTTCTTCTAAGGATAGCTCTTCCTGTTCATCTTGCCACATCTTCTGGGCTAACATGTGATCTGCTTCACATTTTGCTTGTATGTCATCCCATGAGTTTATTTCAGCAAGACTTGCTTCTTCTTCTTTTTGAGCTTGCTCTCTTCTTGTCTTTTCTTCTGCAGCAATAAGCTCAGCTTGCACCTGTCTAGCTAGCTCTTTATCTTCTATAAGCTGTTGTTGTCTAGCCTTCATTGACAAAGTCTTTTCTTTAGGTTCTTCAATCAGAATTTCTTTGCCATTATCAGTTGATGATTGAGAAGTTATTATTGGTTTTATTGTTGATGTTGTTGTTGGCTCTTTAATCACAACTCCTTTTTCCTTAGGTCTTGTATTCTTCAACTTTGTAAGTGCTTGAGCTATGGTGATATCTTCATCAGTTGTAGTAGCAGCAGTATTAACAACTTCACTAGCAACATTAACTTGCTCACTAGCAGCTTTAAGATCAGCAGCATCAACCATCAACTTAGCCACTTCAATCACCTTCTAAACAACTAACCCATCAATATTAACTGTCTCTTCTTGCTCTTCCACAATTACTTCAGTAGTATTAACATCTTGAACCATATCTAAACCAGCATCAATAGCTATCACATTACCCTGTTTGTCTTGAACCACAAACTCATTTTCTGCCTCAATCTCCATCTCAAATCCAGCACTAAGCCCAATTTAAGTATCCTCCCCTGCAGCTTTGCTTTCATTCCTCCCCTGTTTAGAGGCATCCTCCCCCAAACTTTCATTAGCAAAAGATTCAACCCTTGAGGCAGTACCAACCTTGTGCAATCTTTTTAGCTTTTGTGTTCTTGACCTCTGTTTTCCCTTTAGATATCTGACCCTTCTCTTCAATCTTTTAATTTTGTTACCTTGAGTAGTTGTAGTCAGCTTGAGGTCAAGAACTTCTTTTGACAATTTTGTACATAAATCCATTAATTCCTTTAGTTCAATGCTACCCTCACCACTTCGAATTATGTTACCTATCTCGAGAGGTGGATCATTGGGAATGCTAGACACAGCCTCAACCCTAGGTTGATCATCTATGCCCCCCATAGTTTTCGGTTGGATGGGACCACTACCTGCGCTAGTTCTAGAGGAACTTGACTCATTAAGTGTTGCCTTGGTTCAGGTCTTACTTATGTTACCACTGGCCTTCTCTGCATCTAAGCTAGTAGCAGTAGTGGCAACCCTTATCAATCTGTGACCCCTCTCCTTATGCACAGCCTCATCTACAACCATACTGACACTAGCCTGAGGTAGCTGAGTGCCCATTTTCTGTGTAATCCTACGGGTATAGGTCATTTTGGGTTGAGATGATGATGGTAAAGTTGTAGGTGTGTGATGGGTTTCAGTTGGGATTACTGAGCCTTCACCCCGAGTTTGAGTTTGTACCAACATTGTTAAAAACAATGGTGTTGCATTCCCAAAAAAGTCTTTTCCTACCCTTTTCATATTGGCAAAAATATTTTTAGTATAAAAGGGTGTTTCATAAACTCTTTGATGAATGAATTTCTTTGAAAATTGTTTGTTCAAGCAATCTTGTAAAAATCTTGGATATATATAAAAATATTTGCAGATTTATCCAAGTTCTTAACCATACCATAAAAAATCATTTTTGAAAAATTAAACTTCTCATTATTTGCCAAGCAGATAATGGCAGAAGCCACATTGTTGCTAAACTCATTCCAGGAAGTTTGTTTAGGACTAATACATTGTAAGATGGTATGTATTAAGAATTTCTACTGAGGGGAGAAGGATCCTTTATAAAAATTTAGATAATCATTTTTCCTTACATACCCCATTCGTGCAAGATTTTCAAAAATTGCAAAATTTGAGAGACACTCAATACCATTTCATCTGCTGTTGAAGAGAACTTCTAACAGACTTTTCAGTAATGAGTATATCTTGGCCATCTACAACAGCCTAAATTTGTACTTCATTATTCAGTGTTTTGACCTTTGCAATAGACCAAAAATGTTGAATATTTGAAATATATATAGGAGGACTTACAGTTAATGCATACCTTATAGGGTTTGCATTCAAGAGATCAAGTATTTCTGTAAATCCTTCACTTTCTTTCGGTTTTTGCAAAAAGGCAATCATATTATGAGTGCCGGCAAAAGAAAGTTTCGACATTGTTGTGATGTTGTTTGTTGTAATTGATGGTGAGTTTTTGCAAATTGATGATAAAAAGAGTGTTAGGGTTTGTATTTGAGAGAATTATGTGTGCGTGAAATAGATTACATGACTGAATTGGGGATTTAAACCCTTAATCAAAAATTTTGCAAAACAGTACCCTGCACTCTTAAATACAGCGGCAGAAACCTAGCAGCATTAAGTTAAGCTTGGCAGCATTAACTTATGCTTAGCAGCATTAACCCAGTTTCCACTCCAATAAGCTTATTTATGAGCACTCTAACACTTTTCTTAGCTTATCCTGCAAAAGATTAGTCCAAAAACACCAAAACACAAGACATAACACAGTTCACAATAATCACATCATCAATTATACTTAGCAGTTTTAAGTATAACTGACAGCATTAACACAACAGTTCTAAGTATAACTAGCAGTACTAATCATACTTAGCAGCAGAAACATTATATGACTTAAATAACAGTGTTAATCCTTACAAAACTCTACAAAAACATAAAGAGATAAGAGATTTTAAAGATTTAACATTCAAATACTGGCAATTAAAAATTGAAATCTACCCACATTAAAAGCTTTTGTGAGCAAATCTGCAACATCATTGTCAGTATGGATTTTAACCATTTGAATTAACTTATTTTAATTACAATCTCTTATAAAATGGTGTCCTATCTATATATGCTTTGTTTTTTAATGATAAACCGGATTTCTAATTATGCACATAGTACTGCTATTATCAATAAATATTGTGGTATGCATGAAATTGTACCCATAATCAAGCAATTGATTCTGAATCCAGAGCACTTGTCCACAGCAACTTGAAGCAGCCACATATTTTGATTATGTTATGGAGTTTGCAACCATAGTTTGTTTCTTACACTGCCATGAGATCAATCTACACCCAAGAAATTGACATCCACCTGTTGTAGATTTCCTATCCAAGCTTGCTCCAGCATAATCACTATCAGTGTATGCTAACAAATCAAAAGGTGAATCTTTTGGATACCAAAGGACCAATTTAGATTGACCTTTTAAGTACCTAAAAATTCTTTTCACAGCATGAAGATGTGAAACTTTAGGACTGACTTGGTATCTAGCACAAGCAACACACTGCAAACATGATGTCAGGTCTTGAAGAAGTAAGGTACATCAATGAACCAATCATTGATCTATACAAATGAACATCCACTTCTTCACCATCTTCATCCTTAAGCAAAGGCTTGGAAGTCTCTATAGGTGTGCTTGCTGCTTTGACATCTGTATACCCAAACTTCTTTAAGATCTCGGCCACATACTTATTTTGACTGATAAATATGCCTTCATCCTTCTGCTTCACTTGCAATCCCAAAAAGAAAGTAAGTTCTCCCATAGAACTCATCTGAAATCTTTCATGCATCAATTTCTGAAACTCAATGCATAACTCCTTAGTTGAACCAAAGAGGATATCATCAACATATACTTGAACCAGCAAAATATCATATTTGTGTCTTCTAATGAACAAAGTCTTATCAATCTTTCCTCTGTGAAATCCATTGTCCAACGGGTATGTTGACAATGTTTCATACCAAGCTCTAGGAGTTTGATGCAAACCATAAAGTGCTTTTTCCACCTTGTATACTTTATCAGAAAAGTCAGGGTCTTCAAATCCAGGTGGTTGAGAGACATACAATTCTTCTTCAATTGTCCTATAAAGAAAAGCACTCTTTACATCCATCTGATATACCACAAAATCTTTATATGAAGCATAAGCCAAAAACAACCCTATAGCTTCAATTCTTGCAACTGGGGCAAAGAATTCATCATAGTCAATCCCTTCTTCTTGAGTGTATCCCTGAGCTACCAATCTTGCCTTGTTTCTAATCACAATGCCACTTTCATCTTTCTTACATCTGATAACCATTTAGTACCAATTGCTCTTTTTCCTTTAGGCAAATCTACCAAAGTCCAAACTTCTTGTAACATGAATTGTAAAAGCTCTTCCTGCATAGCTTCTACCCTGATTGGATCATTCAGTGCTTGAATTGTCTTCTTGGGTTCCACTTGTGATAAGCAACATGCAAACAAACAATTTTGAAGGTTTTTGTGATTGTTTCTTTGTTTAAGGGATCTAGCAAAGAAACCTTGGTTCTTCAAATCCTTTGTCATTCTTCTTGTTTGAACAGCAGACTTCACATCTCCAATGATTTGTTCTGGAGGATGATCTTTGTGAATTCTATTAGTTGGAATAGGGCTGACAGGAATAGTTTCATCCATGTTGTTTATGTCAGCCTCTGCACCAACTTCTTCATCATCCGTATCAATATATATATATTTTCCAAAGGAGGCATGTTTGGATCAAATGGATATTCATCCTCATTATCTGCAATGCCTTCCATGTCAGTAGTATTAACAGTTTCATCATTGTTAGTACTGTTAGTGCTGTTATCATCACTAGCAGCATTAACATCATTAGGACTATTAATATTGTAACCCTTCACTTGATCATTAAATCCAGTTGGAGCTTCATTATCCTTGTTAGTGCAAATATTACGATATTTAATCTATACAGTCTCGTTTGTTTTGATTGATGACAAACATGTAACTTGATACATAACGTAAAATGTACAAGTTACTCGTTATCATATTTTGTCTCAACATACATTCAACACATCTCAACGTCTCAAGTCCTCGTATGCTACAATACAGGTTTGTACATGTTTGTTATGTGGCATTATGATCAAACCCATTAACAAATCATTTATAATGTTTAAAATACGTTTAGAGTCATTAAGTATTTTAATAGGTTAACCATTCTATTTCGAACCTCATTTTACATTTTGCATTCACAAGTATTTTATACAAATACATCTTTCGTAAAATGTCTACTAACAAATATATACTTTTATTTGTACAAGTAAACTAATTATAACTTTCATACAGGCACTAAAGTTTACTTACGCTTGACAAAATACATTTTATTTTGACAAGCATTTAACTAAACATATATTAACTAGTTAAGTAATACATTTTACAAACAAACTTTTGTTTACATTTTAATCAAAATAAAAATGGTGTTATTACCTCATGCATAGTGTCGTCAAAATCTTGAAATATCTCATAAGATATATTGGAAAGATTGTGAAAGACATTGGAAAGATTGTGTATAAGATTTTGGAAAGATTTGATAAAGATTTTTTTGATTTCTTGTCAGACACCTGTGGAACCAAAAGCTAACAAGGATGGAACCCCGCAGATCCCTTTTTTTGGTTCCTTGGTCTGCTGACCTTGTTGGCTATAAATAGCAGCCCATTGTCCACCCATTTCCACACCACTTGAACATACATTCTCTCTACCCTTTTGCATATATTTAGATCAGTAGATAACAATGTAGTAACATACATTAATCACCCTTATCATTATGATCATAATGCTTCTAAGTTTCATTATGTTGTAAGCATACTCCCGAAATGATCCTGTGAAGCAAGCTCAGAGATTTTTGTGTCATGGATCATCATTGTAAACATCATTGTATCATCACAATCTATTCACCAAACTAGATTAGATGGTTTATGTGTTTGTGCCATAAAACACAAGGTTTTTATGTTGGGCCATAAAACATAACGGGAGTGGTTGTACCCTTGTAAAAGAACTCGACATCTAGCTTAGTGTCAGAAATATTGTATAGGCGATGTTAGGTTGGTTCTACCTCGAACTAGAAACCGGTATTTAGATTTGTACCAGAAAAAGTGTAAGCGACGTTTGTAAGGTTTTCTCCACCGAGAAGGGAGCTTATTGATTTAGTGAAGTAACTCTCGAGTTGGGTACTCGGGGAGTGGAGTAGGGCGGAGAGGAGCTCCGTGACCGAACCACTATAAATCATCATGTCCGGTTTGCACTTTCTTTTTACTTACTGCTTTACTTTTATACTTGCATTATATTATTGCTTGTGTTGTGACTTGATGGTTATACTTGTGTGACAACTTGTTTTAGTATATGCTAGTCATAAACTATAATTGACATCTTTCATATTACAACAAGCTTAATCGGATATTTGATACAACAAGTTTTAAGATTTAAAAACGGTAACTTATTCAACCCCCCTCTACGTTTTCACAATCCTGCTTTTCTTCATCACTTGAAAACTTAACACCATCTTCTTTATCATATTTTGGATCTTCATCTTGATCATCTTCTTGTGAACTCTTTGGAACTTGGGTTGAGATAAGTGGATCAGCAGTCCATACAGGTAGCAAGACATAATCTTTTCCAGGTCCTGTCTCCTTTTTAGCTTGACATGTACTTTCACTTGTGTGTGTACCTGCAAAATCATTAGATTGTGTACCTGCAACAACTGGCTCATTATTCATTGTTTTGGTTAGGGCATCAATATCAAACAGCCAGTTTGGTCCACTCCCTGCAATATTAGGTGTACTCTCACTAAACCTAACATGCAAGTTCTCTTCCACTAACCTGGTTCTATTATTGAACACTCTAAAAGCTTTACTATTCAGTGAGTATCTAACAAAGAATCCTTCATCAGCCTTTCCATCAAACTTGCCTAAGTGATCTATGGTATTGAGGATAGTAACAGGATACCCAAATGGTCTTAAAAAGTCTAACATTGGTGCTCTACCATGTAACAGTTCATAAGGGGTCTTATTATGAGGCTTAACTACTAAACTTCTATTTTGCACATAGCAAGCAGTATTAACTGCTTCAGCCCAAAAAGTAGTAGGTAATTTAGAATCAGCTAACATTGCTCTAGCAGCCTCAATTAGTGTCCTATTTCTCCTCTCAGCAACACCATTTTGTTGAGGAGTTCTAGCTGCACTATACTGTCTCATAATACCCTTTATCTCACAGAACTGATTCATATCTCTATTCTTAAACTCAGTTCTATTGTCACATCTTATCACTTTAACCTTATGATTTACTAGATTCTCTATGCTGGTTATGAAAGACTTAAGAATGCCACTAGTTTCATCCTTAGTTGCTAAAAAGAAAACCCAAGTAAACCTACTAAAATCATCTGTGACAACTAGGCAATACATCATTTTCATTAAACTTTTTACAAATGTTGGTCCAAATAAATCCATGTGCAACATATGTAAAGGCTGACTTATAGAGTTAACTGTTTTGGTCTTAAAAGAGGCTCTGTGTTGCTTTCCCTTCTGACAAGCAGCACAGGTTTCATCATTTTCAAAAACTTTAGAAGGTAAACCTCTAACAAGATTTCCCTTCACCAATTTGTTCATTGTTTTAAAATTCAGGTGACCTAACCTTCTATACCAAAGCTTAGATTCATCAGATGTGGCCTTTGCAAAGAGATAAGTCAAACCTCCTTTAGGAACCATGTTCTCTAAATCAACACTGTATATATTGTCTTTTCTAGGAACCTTAAGCAAAACATGACTTTCATCAGTTAACTTAAAGTCTGGAGACAAGACAAAACAATCAGTGTCAGTAAAAAGAACACTGTTCTTTTTGTCACACATTTGTGAGACACTAAAGAGATTAAACTTTAGCTCCTTGACAAAGTACACATTCTCAAAATCTAAATTTACTAGTTTTTATTGTACCCTTGCATGTGATTTTCCCTCTTTTAGAGTTACCTCCAAAGGCAACATATCCTCCATCAATTGCTTCAAAATCTGTAAGATATGACATGTTTCTTGTCATGTGCCTTGAGTATCCACTATCAATAACTCCTTGGTCTTGTAACTCCACCTGTGGATTGCCCTGCACATAAAGTAAGAAAATCAGTTTCTTTTGGGGATCCAAGCCATTACTAACTTGGATCTGCCTTATGCATCAATATAATCAAATTTCTTTAGGACAATTGATGCACTATCATGTTTGAAAACATGGTCTAAAACTTTAATTTTTGGTTTCCAAGCCCAAAAAGCTAAGGCATTAACAACATAAAAATGATCTCCCCAGACAGTATCAATCACTGCTTTTGGCTTAGCAGTATTAACTACTGCTTTTACCTTAGCAGTATTAACTATTGTTTCTTTGAATGGGCCTTTTTGCAGTTGAATGTGCTATTTTTGAAAAATTGGTCATTGAATTAGCACCATTCACTGTTCTTTTTGTGGTAGCAACACTAACTGGTCTAGCAGTATTATTCAATACTGCTGGTTTTGAAACATTTTGCTTGGCAGTATTAACTAATACTACACCAGACTTCATTTGTACTGCTCTTGGAACTATGTTTCTTTTAGCAAAGAAGTGTATATTTTTTGAAAAACTTTGGTGGTTCACCCTCTGAGCATAGTTCCACACAGGTTTTTGATAATAATGACAATTATACTGCAAATGTTCAAAACTACCACAAAAATAACAAGCCTTGTTATACATCTCAAAGTTACTTCCTAACCTATGAGACATCATATCATTCCAATTCCTTTGGTTCCCTCTAGGCCTGTTAGTGTGCACCCTAGGTTGCTCAACAGTTCTCCTAGCATTTTGATCTTGTGAATTAGGTTTAACAAAATTTGTCTTTTCAACACTAGGTTTAACTGTCTTTCTTTTAACCTTAGGTGTAGACTCAACCTTATCCTCATCATCAGACTCCCAATCTTCAATAATTGGTGCATCAGTATACTTACTATCAACTGTAGACTTTTCCTCATTATACTTAGCATTACTACTCTCACCTACAGACTGATTAGCAGACTCAACTAAACAAGACAATTCTTTCACAAGAGGCATAAATTTCCCTTTAATGGGAGAGGGGAACTTCATTATATCATATGCCACTACCTTTCTTTATAAGTTCATAGTCTATTATCTTGCTCACACTCTCAGATGCATGTTCAAGCCTATTCACTTTAAATTGAATGCTTTCTTTTTCCTGTTGAACTACATCTTTTTCTTTCTCAGCTACTTCAATTCTTCTTCTAAGTTCCTTGATACGCTCATCTCTAACATAAATTTCACTCTTCAAAACATTAATATTTTCTACTAACTAAGTCTCATTTGTTTAAAGAATTCAAGTCTTTTCTCCACTGACTCTTTTCCTAATTTATAACCTAAACACATTAACTCAGACTTTCTTAAATCTTCTATCAGTTGAATATTTTGAGCTTTAAGTGACTTAACAATATCTAAGCAAGATTTATAAGAACAACCAAATTCATTAGATACCTCAGAGTCAGAACTTGAAGAGGAAGATGAATAAGCCATGAGTGCAAATTTTGGTCCTTCTGCTGCTTGGTCACTTCAATCATATCCACCCAAACCATCACAAGATACCAAAGCTGTGGAATTAGTTGATTCCACAGGTACAATTTTCCTTGAGCTTTCTCCATTCTTGTAGTCTTGGCTCCTTGGTGCCCTGCATTCTCTAGCAAAGTGTCCCTTTCTGTGACAGTTATAACATTATACATTGGACTTATCAAACCCCATGTTGTCACTCCCATTGACTTTGATCTGCCTTCCAGTATTCTTCAAGAATCTCCTTGCCCTCATTGTCAACATAGCCATCCGCCACTTCAGATCCATCTCTTCAAGATCATCTAGATGAATCTGCTCTAAGTCCTCATGTACAATCTGAGGACTACTAGATTGACCAGCCAGGAATGCATAGATAACAGCATCACTCAGGTTGTCAAAGTTTGTAGAACTAACAGCATTAACCTGAGTGCTAGCAGTAGTAACTCCATGAGTAGTATTAACTGCTTCATTGGTACTGCTAGTGTTGTTTGAGGAGGACACAAAGGCCATGTTTTGTGTATTTGTACTGGAGCTAGATGATCCTTTAACTTTAGGTTCATAAACTTTGAGGTTGTTGTAAAGATCATCCAGGCTCATTGTGTCAAGATAAGGTTTGTTTCTCCACACAACAACATGTGTGTTCCATTCGGAGGACAAGCTTCTCAAAAACTTTTGATTCATATCTTCCTGAGAGATCTGTTCACCCAAGATCTCCAGTTGACTTATAAGTTTTTGAACTCGATCAAAGGTTTGATCCAGCACCTCAGAACCTTGAGCAGAGAAGTTTTCATACTGCTGTTTCAAAAGATTCTTCTTTGTCTTCTTTGTAGCAGCATTACCTCCAAACCTTTTTTCAATAGCTTCCATTAGAGACTTAACATCTTTAATGGAGTTGAACTTCAACTGATGCTCATTAGGAATGGCCATCATCAACATGCTTCTTGCCTTGACTTCAAGTCTTCTTTGAGCTTTTTCCTCAGCAGTTATAAGAGGCATAATTGTAGTAACACCTTCTGCAGATTTTGTTGTTTTTGGTTTTTCGTTTCCATTCTCAATGATATCCCAGAGTTGGAAATCAATCATCTGAATGTACTGCTCAATTCGTAGTCTATAGATCTCATACTCATTAGCCTTGAGCATTGGAACAATTGTAGTAACACCTTCTGCAGATTTTGTTGTTTTTGGTTTTTCATTTCCATTCTCAATGATATCCCAGAGTTGGAAATCAATCATCTGAATGTACTGCTCAATTCGTAGTCTATAGATCTCATACTCATTAGCCTTGAGCATTGGAACCTTTGATGCAATAACCATATGTGCAGAGTTTGAATCCATGTCTTCAGTAAGATCTAAACAATATCGAGTTTAAACAGGTTCTTCTTTGAGTAGATCACAACTTCTAGAACCACAAGCTCTGATACCACTTGTTGATCCCAGTTATGCACTTGATCGAATCTCTTAGCTTGTAAATGTTAAGTTATCTTAGATAAATCTAAGACAACTATGTAGAAACTGTCTTTGAGTATATTAAAGTCTATGCGGAATCTAGACTTTAACATTAAGAAGAACTTGTAATGTAACAGTAAAACAATTGTAAATACAAGATTAACAAACAAAACAACTTCAATATTATTAATGAATAATACAAATACTCTCCTAGTATTAGGGTTTACAACCTTGAAGCTATATGAAAAACACGTACGTAACTCAATGCCCTAGGACCTCCTTTTATAGACTAAGGAGTCCTAGTCGGCTTACAATAACTTTCTATACAAGATAAATCTTTAATGAATCTTTTCTATTATTATCTAACCGACTATACAAGTATATCTCATTAGCAGCATTAACTAAGACTCAATATAGACTAGCACTCTTAACTCTAACTCTAGCAGTGGTAATCCTTCAGCAGTTGTAATTCTGAACTAGCAACATTAACTTTTAGTCTGGCAGCAATAACTACTTAGTGTATTTTCTTGAAGTTCTTCAGCATCATCAGCAGTAGTAAAATACACCAGCATTAGTAAAACTTGTATTAGCAGCATTAATGATTTAGAGCTTTTTCTTTGTAATACCTGAATAGTCTTAACCATATGAGCAGTCTTAACATCAGCAACATCTTGAAGTCTTTGAATCCCAACAGAGATCAAATTGCGACATAATGTCCTTAATTGTTTTGCCTTCACGTTGCTAGAGTTAGTTTTTTGACAAAAATGTTTTATTCAATTAATGTTTACGACCATTTATGTTTCGTAAAAGTAAAATTGCATTATATTTATTTCATTCAGACATCTTTTCACCAAAAAATACAGACAATAATATTTATTCAGATTCAAACAGTTTTAATTCAAATGTGCTAATCAGATTAAAATTTAAAGCCTTTTAATAAGCAAACAACACATCTGAAATTTTTTGATTCGACTACCCTACCCAATACAAAATCGATTAGACATAGTTTATGTAGTACCTCCTTAATTAGTCGTATAGTACAGGATACAGTACCTTAACATCTTTAAATTTGTCGACATTCCTACAGCAATAGTCGTACCACTCGAATAGAAGGAAAAACTAAAAGTCTTCTCTAGAAGCTTGTTCCCTCTAATTGCTCCTTGAAATACTAACATGGCGATAGTCAGGAAACACCATGATCATTTGAAATAAATATTTACATATTACATAGTTGATGTTTTTGTTACACGGATCTACCGTGAGTCTGTGACAAGTATGAGAAGGATCGGACTGGATACATAAGCTAGAACAAGCAAATTGAGAAGTCTGAGTGGGAGACGCAAAGAACAGCATCGTAAAGAGGCCTCGTCGAACATCCCTATGTGTTGGATACACTCGGCACATGTTAAATTGTTTTATCGACTTCATTGGAGGTTTTGAGCCATTGACATACTTTTTTACAAGAAACTTGACAAGTAGCCAATATACTAAATAGGTTATATTATTATGATTTATGATACTCCTTATTTCAATCAAGCTCAAACTCAACCTGAAACTACAATTCAAGAAGACATGTTACACTATAAAGCGAATCAAAATTTATTAGTTCTAAATTTAGCCGACTACTCATAAGTAATGAAAAAAATGTTTAGTACAAAAGTCAATAGGTATAATTGTTGTTGTGTCATTTTCCACGGCGAATGTGGCATCTTGACTCTACACATAAAGAAAATTCCAAAAACAACTACGAAGTAAACTCTAAAATTTGACTCTTCGTACATCCCTCTAAAAAACTGAGAGTGTATAATTTGTAGTTGAATCAGTTATTTCAGATATTCACAAAAATTCCAAAATTGCATATTATATTCTAGATTATCTATCGTTTCAAATTGACTGTGAAGTGCTTTATATAGAAATTAGTAACTTTAAAACATGCATGATTTTTATTTTTTAGAAGCTATAGAGGCTAAATCCACAAGTAAAAAACATTCTCAAAATCCATAGAAAAATTATAACTAATTATAATCTAGCATATATTTCGTGAAACTGGTGTTGAACTTGAACGTTCATTACCACAAGTGAAAAACATTGTCAAAATAGCATTACTCCGTATATGCTAAGGGGAGGAGGAGTCATGATTTCGGAATTTTCAGCCCTCCTAAATTTGACTAATAAAATTATGCCAACTCATTTCAACCCTCCGGCCCTCCCAACCAATTTCACTCGCGCCCATGATATTCCAGCCCTCTCAAATTTTTTATTTTTTCCTCCTAAACTATTAAACTACACAATTTATAACTAAAACACATAATATTTCATTAAAAATTAAAAAAGAAAAGTACATAAATGTTTAAAAGGAACATTGCAACATTTTTTTAAAAATAAAAACAAACTAAATTAATTCTTCAATCGATGGTGGTTGGTTTGCTGGGTCATCGAGGAAAGCTAAGTCTAGCCCCGCTACGTGCTCCGTAAGATCAAACTGGAGACGATGATGGATGTTTTCGTCATGTAACTCCGTTAGTACACTTGGGGCATAAAATGAAAGAAGTATGTTGTATATATAGGATTTTTAAAAAGAAAAAAAAAAATAATAAAAATAAAAAAATTACACAAATGGTCCCTGTAACGGCTAGCGATTTTGAAAGAAAAAAAAATTACACAATGGTCCCTCTAACGTCTCATTCCAACGGCTTCATCAGAGGGTTGGCAGCCCTCTCACCAGCCCGTTGAGGGCGGGGCGGTGTTACCGCCGGTATGACCAAGCCTTTTGGTGAACCCGTCGGGCACTCCGCCTCCCCTAATGTTATGAGGGTATTATATATTACTCGTAGAACTTAGAATAATGCTAGACCCACAAAAGAACATTTACAAAAACATCCACAAAATGAGTTGTCATGATGTGAGTGGTGTATTTTACAATAATTTCTCTCTCGTCTCTTTGATTAAGCGAAACAAACTATGACAACTCATTTTGTAAATGGTTTTGTGGATATTTTTTTGTAGGTCTAGCATTCCTCTTCAAACTTATGAAAAAAAAAAAAATAATAATAATAATAATAATAATATTAATAATAATAATAATATTAAAGTCATTGATGAAAAATATGATATGTGATTAGACATGCGTCACGAGTGCAAATAGCATTTTAACTAGTTAGAATGTTCATTGCCGTTTAATTTGACTTGGATGTGAGACAATAATATTCTTTTTTCATTAACAAAATCTGGAAAAAAAATTAGGCTAGAAGTAATAGAGGCAAAATACTCGGTCGGTCTACTTCATTGACTAATCTCACTCGCTCGACCATTACACTTATGGTACACGATTCGGTCGCCTAGGCAAGAAAATGAGAAGTGGGTCGTGCAGACGGCCTACTTGTATACATGTTTGTGTGTGTGATTTTTTTTATTTAAAATGTATTTTTGCTTTCGTGGTGTGGTTCACCTTATTACACCAAGTTAGTCAGGAAGTAGTCTAGTAGAGAGAAAGCTGATGTTACATGGCGATGAAAGTCATTTGGGAGTCATTATTAGAGTGGGAGGTACCGTCGAGTCAAAGCTCACGCCAAACCCACCAGCCGAAACAAGAGAACGGCACATGGTTACGATGTTCGCGCCATTCCTTGTTGCGCCAAAATCACCAGCCGACGCCATTTTATTTTTTTTATTTATTTTTTTTTCTTTTTTCTGGTTGTTTTGCGGATGGAGGAAGAAGATGGCTGCACAAAAGGAAGAAGACGACAACGTTTTCTATATGTGTTTGTTTTTCTTTGGGCCTAACTTGTTTTTTTTTTGGCCTAACTTGGGTTTTAAACTCTATTGGGCCACAAACAATTTTGTAACTAGTTCTTATTATACTTGGTTTTAAAACACAGACAATTTTGTAAAAAAAAAAACGAAAATAAAGTCACGGTGAGCCTTTTCTATATGTATTTGTTTATGTTTTATTTTATATAAATGAAAAAAAATAAAAAAAATTTGTCCTATGGCACCACACTTTCTGGTTCCAACGGTAACGGCACAAAATGTGGTGCCAAAGGTTTTCTGGTGCCGTTCTGTGTTTTGCTGACGTGACAACACTTTTTGACAACGGCACGAGCTGAACGGCTCCACGATACCCTCCGCTCTTAGTGTAAAGGGTGTGGCCTAGGGAAGCTTTCGGGAATAGGGTCTTCCTTTTCGGGAAAAGGCCAATCATCTCACCCCACTTTTGGGAAAACAATTTTTTTCTAGCTCGGCTGTTGAGTGCCGTATATTATATTGTGAGTGGAAGAGAGTGAAATATTATTTTTATTGTTTTGTAAGTAGTATTTATGTTTTGGGGTGATAAAAAGTATATAAAAAAAATAATAGAAGAAGGAGAAAGTGTTGCAATAATTAAAGGAAAGTTGAAGAAAAACATTTTGGAGAGAAAAAAAACTAATGTAAAACTGATGTGACGAGAGAAAACCCCTCACAACACAATCCACCCTTACACCCAGACTTATTGGCTAACTTTATCTTCAAAAGAAATTTAGTTTGTAGTTTTATAATATATGTGAGCTATATTCCAAAAAATTGGACAGCTTCGTGTTAGTGGTGTGTTTCAGAGGGGCTTATATGAGGCTTATGGGGTTTAAATTTTAGAAATAAGTCCCAGCTTAAAAATAAGTCTTGTTTGCCGTAGAGGCTTATAGGGAGGCTTTTGAAATTATAAGCCCCAGCAAAAAATAAGCCCCATCTTCGAAAATGAGGCTAAAATTTTTAGACGGAGCTTCTAATATGTTAAATTACTTAATTATTCACAAAAATATTTAATATATCCATATGTTAATTTAATTATATGTCATTTTTAGTAATTTTACAATAATAAGCTCCAACTTAAATTAATTTGCCAAAAAAGTTTATGAAAATAAAAATTCTAGTTTCGGCTTATAATATAAGACTCAACACCAGCTCTAGCCCCAACCACAGTCCATTTTGTCAAATATACCATGTTGTATGCAATATCAATCCAGTCCAACCAATGGATTCATTTGAAACAGAACACTAATTCACTATTAAAAGAACCTAGGTTAAATATGTCGAAAGTTTGAGACTTTGAGTGCTAGAAAACAATAGTAATATGAAAGTTGGACCCTTAGTCCATGATTCCATGCCATGAACGTGCTAGTCTAACGGAATTAACCACATTTTTGGTTGGTTGAAATGCAAGTTTGTGCCTTGATCAGACTTAGTTGTCAACGAGTAGTGAATCTAAAAATTGAGTATCTACATAGTACAACAAACAAATTTATCCCGACATGTTTATCTTTCTGAATATGTACGTGTATATACCCAATGGCCTGTATAATACTGATCCGAAATACATGAAAAGAGTATTTATAAGCACAAAATATTTTAGAGTCTAAGCTAGTTACAGGTTTGTGACGGCTCGGATGAAAATTAAGTTTAACGAGGAATACGACCCCCCGCGTTGCGGGGGATGTTAAAAATTTTTTTTTCCCCCCTCCAAAAACTATTTCTGTAACCCCTGTTGGACAACATTCCTGCATTAATAATGGTTTCCCATTCCACTAAACATAAAAAGCAACTGTATACCATCTTCGTCAACGTAACGGCTATACAGCAAGGATTTGACTAATCCATAACTGGTAGAATCATGTTCAACATAAATCGACGATAACAAATTAATACATGGGAATATTGGTCAAATCACCTGTTTTCTGGCCTGAAAGCTAGCGACAATGCAAAAAAATTTTGGAGCATTTTGAAATATGCATTCAAAATCTTTTAAAAACAGCAACATTTGACTTCTTGTGTAATCGGGTACATGTCTACGACTAATGATTACGATATGTTTTTCGATGAGTGTGAAGAGAAACAATAACCATACCGAATCCGTTCTTTACATAGTAGTTTCTGTCATCTAATTGTTTGCACAAATCACAAAACACACTCCTCCCGCTCCGTAGTAGGTTCCTGCATATTGCAAGTAAAGTCGTTAAAGCTATGTGCCTCCAATATTAAGAATAAATATGAGAAAAAACCAACAAACTTAGTAATTGCAACATTCAGTAACTAAATGGGAGCAACACATGAAAAGGATTTAAATATAATGGCTACTAATGGTTACCCTTTCTTCAGACAAAGGAGCCATTATTTCAAATCCGCATACCCAAGCCAAAACATAAACTTAAACTAAAAATACTAATGAAGATAAAAAAAAATTCACTAACTCAATAAAGTTCTAATTATCACCAAAAAAAAAAAAAAAAAAAAAAAAGGAATTGCCATTAGCAAAACTTTACTGGACTGAAAATTAGCCGAACAAATTTATTCTTAAAATATTTCGGGCCATTTGCAGCTGATCTAAGATATATATAAATGTTTGGCTGTTGCTTTCTACACTACAACACGACATGCCACCTTACAGCGTATAGTTAACCATATTTTTGACCTTTTTTTGTTACAAATATGGATTAACCATTTGCTGTTTCAGGTCGCGCAGTCAATATAGGTAAACAGCATGATATGGGAGCGAAGGCTTGTTACCTTTATTTCATTTACAGCTCGCTTTCGTGATTGATATGAGAACCGATTTACATATATCACCTAAAAATAGAACATAGAAAGACAATCAAAATTAATGGAACAAAGTCAAGATATTACAAAAATTATAATTGCTCATTTTACCTGCATTGCTCTAATTATGACTCCGACGAATGGCATGGAATCATGAGACTCAGATGCAACAATTGTTGGAGATGATTCATAGAAAAAAAATATTGGATCAATGTATGATACATGATTAGATACAACTATAGGAGCAATGTCCCTTGGAGCAGGTCTCCCTTTACGTTGAATCCAATGGTAGCTGCATAATGCAATTGACAAAACATAACAATTAACCACGACAAAAACAGTAGCATAGCATGAAATTCACGATAACCTCTAAAGAGTTATAAAACTGGTACAATTAAATGATGCATGCATTGGAGTAACAAATTTCAAATTCATGTATCCAAAATAGGCTCAAAACTTCAAATCATCCATCATAGGCTAAGAACATCTTAATGCAATACTGAGCAAATTACAAAAAAAAAAAAAAAAAAAAAAAAAAACAGCAACATGCTAAATTTTGGTGCATCTTTTTTGTTCCATTGTCGTCATTGAAAAACCATTTTTTTTGTGTTATTTTGGTCAAATTCATAAAAAGCAAACGGTTACTCCTCATGCAATTATACCACAACCACCGACCAAACACGTTAACGTATTACAATTACGAAGCAGATGCGTGTTTAGACTACTTACCAACAACTTCCGCCTGACGACCTCGCCTTTTGCGAACAGCGGGGTAGGTGCGATCAGCAGCTGTTTTTCAAAGAATGGCAGCAACATGTAAGCATAAAGGTAAGTGAATGAGAGATCGTAACGGCATTTGACCCCTAAATGATCGACTATTTATAAGCGGGTTAGATTTCTGAGTGATCTACTCGAAGATAAATAATTTTTGGTACAGAAAGTACAAATGCCAGATCCGTTAACAAATACTCCTCCGTGACTCTGTTCCACGGTTCTCCTCATTCTTCGAGAATCAGCTAAGCTGGAAACGGTATAATAGATTCAATGGCAACCTTCAAAAACCCACAAAACCAATCAACAAACAATATTTATAAAACGAAAGATAATCAGTACATAAATCCTATAAAATATCATATACTAAAGCAATACCCATATGAGTTTCATCTTGTGAATAAAAAGTAAAGGTTGTTGTCAAATAGGTTTCATAAATACCCGGCCCAAGACGCATATCTTATTTCGAAGTCCAACAACGATCATTCATAAAATTGTAACTTAATTTTTCATCAACGAATATGTTCATATGGACCACCAAAATGAATCTGCAAAATGAGGAAGCATTTGTAAATGCTAATAACATTAAACCACTTGTGAGTAATTAACAGTGGAGAGCACAACAAATCATTTCAACAACTATTAGTCGAAGACGACGTAAGATGCAAAAAAGAGGAAGATACTCACGTTCCAGAACGCTGAAGCTGATCAGATTATCAACCTCCTTTGAGTACGTCACCTGCAAATATTAAAAAAATAATAATAAAAAATAAAAATAAAATAACATATCATAATCCAAAATCAATTTAAAATACATATTAAAAGGTACTCCATATTAGACTTAAAGAAACTATCCTATAGCATATAATGTACACAGAAACTATGTTAAGACTAAATACTAAAATGTTACCCAAAGCCACATTCAATCGCTTCAAGCTTATCCTCCGCATCAACTAATTGCCATCACAATTTTAAAACATCATGAAAACAAAAACAAAAAAAAAATAATAGTAATAATAAAAATCCGAAAACCACATAGAAACAGACATAAAAACTTACTCTTAAAAATGAAAGAATCCCAACTAATAATCCACCCAACCATTTCCGACTTTCAGCCAGTCATCACCTGTAAAAACCCAAAAAAAATTTAGGGTTTCATTTTGAATAATATAAAAATAACGCAAAAGTTAATTGGTGGGAAAAAAATTAAAACAACCAAATCCCACATTTTGAATAATATAAAAATAACGCAAAAGTTAATTGGTGGGAAAAAAATTAAAACAACCAAATCCCACGTTTTGAATAATATAAAAGTAACGCAAAAGTTAATTGGTGGGAAAAAAATTAAAACAACCAAATCCCACATACCTTTGAACATCGTTATTGGTTTGATCTAAATGGTCTGATCGAAAAGAGTCTGTAAAGTTTGATCTGAATGGTTTGATTTGTTTATGGTGAGATGGTGACGTCTGGATAGTCAGGCGGTGCAAATAGTCAGGCGGTGAAAATAAAATAGATAATGGCTAAAAGGGGATAATGGCGGTGAAGAAACCTTAGCAATAGCCGTTGCCTGACTTTTCCAGAAAATGGGCCTTTGTTGGGCCACTCACACGGGCTAAGAATTCGGGCCAAAAAATAAAGAATATAATAATGAGGATACTATTATTTAATGGCAACTACTTTAGCAACTATGGTACCACATTAATGGGTCTGCATGCATTTCTTTTAGCAACTACTTTAGTTTAATATTTCTATGAAAAGCTAAGATTAAGGCCGTGTTTGGTGATGCAGATTACGAGAGATTATGGGGCTACAGTTAGTAGGTTTTTTTTTTTTTTTTTTTTTTTTTTTTTTTTTTTTACAAAATAATATTTTGTTTAAAAAGTAGTATTGTTTGGCTAAACAACTTATGAAAGATTATAGTAAAAATAACCTTCAAAAATAAAAGTTCCTTGAACCAACTTATGAAAGATTATGGGGGACAGCTTTTTTTTTTTTTTCCTTTTTTTTTTTTTTTTTTTTAACAAAATAATAATTCAATTATGTCATTTTAAATTTTTAATTTACAATTTCAGCTAGTTTGCCAAACAAAACTACTAAAAAAAAA
The DNA here is from genome assembly GCA_021014915.2 of Artemisia tridentata subsp. tridentata. Taxonomy (NCBI): domain Eukaryota; kingdom Viridiplantae; phylum Streptophyta; class Magnoliopsida; order Asterales; family Asteraceae; genus Artemisia; species Artemisia tridentata. The sequence continues at coordinate 211,176,664 of CP139504.1, read as the reverse complement.
TAATAAAAAAAAATCTATAATTTTAATCTTTTTCAGCATCATCAACAGCACCAGCACCAACATCAGCATCATCAACAGCACCAGCACCAACATCAGCACCAGCACCAGCACCAGCAACAACTATTGTTGCCAAACATACCCTAATAGTAACAAGACCAAACCAAAACCACCTCCACACCGCCACATCAGCTTTTTCTCTTCTCAGACCAAACCAAGACCACACCTACACCAAACACTCGTAGTAAGGAGACCAAACATTTTTTTTTTTAAATTAAAATTTCATTCAACTAAAAACATTACATTAATATTTCAAATAAAATTAAAAACATTACATAAAATAATGAGTTAATGACATAAATGGTCACTGTGGTTTGACGGTTTTTTCACTTTCAGTCACTGAAGCTTTTTTTTTTTACTAGTTCAGTCACTGTGGTTTGCATATGTTACAGATCCAGTCCATATCCGAACGAAATGACCAAAAAGCCATTTTTATCTTCTTTTTCAAATCTTTTGACAATTAAGTAACGGCCGTTAGTCCTTTAGACTAACGGCTGTTAGTAAATAACCGAAAATTTGGTTTTCGAACGTTTTCGTCAGTTTTTACACCTTTTCGTCCGGTCTTTATACGTTTTCGTCCGTTTTTACACGTTTTCATCCGTATTTATACGTTTTCGTCCGTATTTACACGTTTTCGTCCGTTTTTACACGTTTTCATCCGTCTTACACGTTTTCGTCCGTATTTACACGTTTTCATCCGTTTTTACACGTTTTCATCCATATTTACATGTTTTCATCCGCATTTACACGTTTTCGTCCGTTTTTACACGTTTTCATCCGTATTTACACGTTTTTGTCCATTTTTACATGTTTTCATCCGTATTTACAAGTTTTTGTCCGTTTTTACACATTTTCATCCATATTTACACGTTTTTATCCGTTTTTACATGTTTTCATCCGTATTTACACGTTTTCATCCGTATTTACACATTTTCATCCGTTTTCACGCGTTTTCATCCGTATTTACATGGTTTTGTCCGTTTTTACACGTTTTCATTCGTATTTACATGTTTTCATCCATATATACATGTTTTCATCCGTATTTACACATTTTACTTGTATTTACACTAATACGGATGAAAATGTGTAAATACATACGAAAACATGTAAATACGGATAAAAACATGTAAAAACGGACGATAACGTGTAAATATGGATGAAAACATGTACAAATGGATGAAAACGTGTAAATAAGGACGAAAACATGTAAAAACGGATGAAAATATGTAAATATGGATGAAAGCGTTTAAAAATAGGCGAAAACGTGTAAATACGGACGAAAACGTGTAAAAACGGATGAAAACATGTAAAAAAGGACGAAAAATATGGATAAAAACGTCTAAAAATGGACAAAAATGTGTAAATACGGATGAAAACGTGTATAAATGGATGAAAACGTGTACATACGGACGAAAACATGTAAATACGGATGAAAACGGGTAAAAATGGATGAAAACGTCTAAATACGGACGAAAATGTGTAAAAACGGATGAAAACGTGTAAAAAAGGACAAAAATGTGTAAATACGGACGAAAACGTGTAAATATGGATGAAATCGTGTAAATACGAATGAAAAGGTGTAAAAACGGACGAGAACGTATAAATACGGATAAGAACGTGTACAAATGGATGAAAACGTGTGAATACGGACGAAAACTTGTAAACACCGATGAAAACATGTAAAAACGAACAAAAATGTGTAAAAACAAATGAAAATGTATAAATATGGACGAAAACGTGTAAATACGGACGAAAACGTGTAAATACAGACGAAATCGTGTAAAAACGGACGAAAACATACAAAGGACTAACGACCGTTAGTATAAAGGACTAACGGCCGTTACTTAATTGTCAAAAGATTTGAAAAAGAAGATGACAAGGGCTTTTTGGTCATTTCAATTTGGTTATGGACTGGATCCGTAACATATGCAAACCACAGTGACTGAACCAGTAAAAAAAAAAAAAAAAAAAACTTCAATGACTGAAATTGAAAAAATTGCCAAACCATAGTGACCATTTATGTAATTAACTCTAAAATAATTAAAATAAAATTAAAAACATTAAAATAAAATTAGTGTGCATTTGTTCGATGCCAAATGTGTTCCACTAAATCTGCTTTAAGATTTAGATGAGTTTGTTCGCTGTGTATTTCCCTGATAACTTGTAACCTAGACTCTCTCGATCGTACAGGATCATCTTCGCGCTGTTGTTCCTCCAGATAAAAGTTGGGAGATATTGCCTTCTTTTTGTCTTTTCGTATCATATTATGTAATATGATGCAAGTGTACATCAAATTTGTAATTTTCTCAAGACTTCGCGACCGTGTGGGTGTTTTTACTATATCCCACTTTTTCTTTAACACGCCAAACTCTCATTCCACATCTTTTCTTGCTGCTTCATGCGCTTGCTTGTATCTTATTTCTTTTGTATCATTCGAGACTGGCTGTAAAATAGACTTAACAAGAATAGCCCATTCTGGATATATCCCGTCAGTAAGATAATATCCCGATCTATAATTCACGTCGTTAGCCTCAAACGGAACCTCTGGTACTTTTCCGACTTTGAGATCGTTTAAAAGAGGCGATTGACGTATAATGTTGACGTCATTGTTCGACCCTGCAACACCAAAGAACGCATGTCAAATCCATAAATCTTGTGAGGCGATCGCTTCTAATAAAATGAATGGATCTAGCTCGGAATCACCCCTAGAAAATTGACCACGTAATGATTGTGGGCATTGAGCCCACGGCTATTTCGTACAGTCAATGCTTCCTATCATCCCAGAAAACCCATGTTTTTCCTCGTGAAAAGCATAGAGTTTTTCGACATCAGTTTATGTAGGCCTTCGCAAATACTCCTTTCCATATAAACCCATAACCCCGTCACAGAAAGCAACATGACAATCACGCGAAGTTTTATCACCAATTTGTAGATATTAGTCTAAAGAATCTGGAACGGCGCCATATGCTAATTAACGAATTGCAAGGTGTACTTCACTAGCGGGGAAATGCCATATCTTCCCGAACAATCATATGTTTGTTGAAAATACGGGAAGTTATCAGTCAATTCCCGAACAATGTGTGTGAATAGTGTTCGACTCATTCGGAATCGTTTTTGGAATAAATAGTCGTTGTACGAAGTAAGCCGCCACAAGACGCTCATGAGCATGTGATGATCTCTACCAATAGAGTTTTTGTGGGTTTTGGGGATTGTAGAAGTGGAAGCTTGAGAAGTGTAAGCTTGAATAACCAAAGCGGCGTCCTTGACAAACTCGAATAACACACTATTAACTTCCTCTTCGTCATCTGTATCATCAAAAAAGAATTGACCGGAATTCATTTTTTTGATTTGAAGGATTAAAATGTGTGTCAAAAGGATTAAGTTAAAAGTGTATATAAAAATTAGGAAATGGAGGTTTTTATAGAGCAAAAAGTGGGTAGTCATTTTTTTATTTTATTTTTTTAATAAAGTTGGCTACTTTTTAAACAATTCTTTCAATTCCTTCGATCCGGGCACAGACCAAACGAAATACTTGTGGGGGGGGGGGGGGGACGCGTCCGATCATCTTCATGTAACAAGGGAGACGCGTCTCCCTTGGGTAGACCAAACAAGTTATTGGGGAGGGGGGGGACACTGATGCGGATTTTGAAAAACATAAGAAATTTTACAATCCTCCTAGCAGTGCACCTAACCGTTGTAGTGTAGTATAGGTAAGACACGGGGGATTGATCGTTCTTTAGGGGAATAGTGTTGTGAAGGCCAAATTGTATGACGAATAATGTAACACCCCAACCCGGCAAGGGTCAAAATGCCACATTATGGTGTCAATCAGAATATACAAACGCAAGCGGAAGACTTATAAACATAATAATTACAAAGGTATTTTAAGATGATAATAAAATACTAACTCTAAACATGATGAGTTCCAAAACTGAAGTACAAAACCAAACTAAATTTAACTGAAGCTATATCCAAGTCTAATCCAGAAGCAAATGGGTATCTATCGTCAGGGTGGTCCACTAAGAGCTCCTATGCACTCTTCCCTCAAATCCCAACTTCCAACCTAAAACCTGCCGCAGGAAAAGAAATGCGGCTGAGCTTAAAAAGCCCAGTGAACAGATATAAACAAAAGAATGATCGAACATATATAAGTATAGGGAAAAGGAACATAAGCTCCTGCTGAACGAATATCATCTGCCAAACGGATAAGAGATCAAGGATCAACTGAACAAAATGTCATATACCATAAGACGCAAATCATAGCGAATCATAAGGAGATCATAATGAAGTCAAAGGAATCAAAAAGAGAATAATAATCATATAACAGAACAGAACAGAAATGCCCACGAGCTCAGAAAGCATGCCACATGCTTAGTCACATAATCACATCATGTAATATCCATATATCCGTCAAATCATAAGTTGTACAAGGAGGGGAGACCTCTCAAGTACTAAATGTAGTAGCTAGCTCCCATAAGTGAAATGGGGTGCATAGCACGCACAAAACATTCACTAATCATATCCAGAACAGAATACAACAGAATCTAGGATGCATCCATACACCCCCTACAAAACAAATCATATATATACACCTGCTCATGACAGGTATATACACATATTATAATGGCCAATGTACACAAATATCATAACAGAACAGAAGGGGACGCCGTGGATCAATCACACCTCCACAGAAAGTGTCATGCCATTGGTGCCTCAATGACATGGCCATGGTACCTCCATGGCTAGGAATACAGATAGCTCGGGCAACAGAACAGAACATATCATATCAAGTCATCATATCATATCTAATCAGAGCATATCAAAACCGAACGAAATCATATTATAGCAAATGGATAGCAACCGAATATCATATGAATGAATAGTAAAACGAATATCAAGCCAAGGATCATATCAAGGGAATCATAGCAAAGGCTCATATCAACGGAATCATAACAAATCAAACGAATCAAAGTAAAGGATCGAGAAGTCGTGAGAGAAAACACATTTACTAAGAAAGGGTAGAATATCTGTACCTCAAACCGCAAATGAAACCATATCAGAAAACACATGGATCGGAAGTTACTCCTTCTTCAGTGAATCTACACGAATTAATGATCGTCTTATTATTCAACAACCATTTCATAAGTTATTTCTGATTCAGTACTTATTATTGTTCAGATTGACATATGCGAGGGATTCGATACACTTTAAGGATGTTAGTCCTTTGTAACTTGTGTATGTGATACTTTGAGTTAATATGGTTAAGTATGCGGAATCTACTTAACCACACTTAGAAGGTTATTTGTTTATGAAAATGGAACAGTGATGCTTGTGTAATGAACAATGAACAATGAAAGTTTAATACCAAACGATTCAATATTATTGAAAATAATATGAGTGATCTTCACTATCACTAGGGTTACAAAAACCTTGAATCTATATGTTTCTATGACTTATGATTTCTATGATAAGTTATGTTCTTTGTTCTTGACAGATATGTTATTTTAAGTTTTTGCATCAAGTACTTATCTCTAAGCTAAGATCTTCTTTTTATAGTACAAAGAAGATCTTTTACAATATTGTCAAGTCTTGTCGAACTACTTGCTAGCTTATATTGAGTGTGTCAGTAGCTAAGATACAACATGTATCTATGTTTACAACTTGATTGACTGACTACAAATCAAAGATATTATCTACCGTATATACTTGACTTTTATACACAAATATCCTTTTATACTTATCCAACCAGCAGTAGTATACGCGACACTTATCCATCCAACAGTAGGAATCAGCAGTACCTTTGTTTGTACTAGCAGTACTAACTTCAGTTAGTACTGTTAGTTATAACTTGAGAAGTCTTCAGATATATACTAGCAGTTAGTACTGTTAGAGTATTCTTCTCAGCAGTACTAATCTTCAGAATATTTAATTCCCAACAATCCTCCCCTAAACTTGTGATTTACAAATCAACATGTTTCTTCTGAATTAAATTCTGATTGTGAGAATCTTTCAAACACTTCATAGTCAGACTCTTGATCTGAGCTTTCCTTTGTTCTTCAAGATTAAATATCTTTCTGTCTAACTCATCTGCTTTCTGTGAATCTCTTTCAGTAAAAACATCATCTTTCTTTGTCTTGAACACAATCAATACCTTGAATAAAAGATGGTGCAATTTCCTTGGATGGAGGAATTATAAGAGGCAATGATGCTGTATATCTTGGATGCTTGTTCCAAGAAGTCAAATCATCTTCCAGCATGCCTTTGCAAGTGATGAACAAACGTAGTGAACTGAAATTGAAACTGAAAGAACCTAGATAGAACTTTCTCCATTTGAATGCTTCATCCCTTCTGAATATATATAATACTCTAGAATCTTCATTTGAACTTTCTTCATTTGAAGAGCTTATTCCCAGTTTCCATCAACTGAAAAAGATTATTCCCAGCATCCATCAACTGAATGCTTGTTCTTATTATTGGTTGAATAATAAGATATGTTAGATTCTCAAAAAGCTGACATCTTCATCTTGTATGCTCTTGTCTTTTCTTTAAATTGATCAATTTGAGTTTCCTCCCCTGATTCTGAGCATACACAACCAATTTGAGTTTTCCTCCCCTGAGCTTGGAATATCTCTCACCATGTACCAAAATATTTCCTCCCCTGAGATTTATCATTTCCTCCCCTGTTTGGAAGATCTCTCACCATCATCTGATCTACCAATTAGAATATGTTTTCAGACAATGTTGTACATGTAGCCATCAATTCCTTAAGAGTTTATTTGCTGCCCTCATCACTTCCAGGTGTGTTAACTCCTGTGAGAGGTAATTCATGGGGCATTGACTCATTGTCCATCATTTGATGGTTTTTCTGAGCCACTTTGAGAATTCTTTTGAAGAAACTTTTAACTTAGCAGTATGAATATGATTTTATTATTGAAAAATTATACCGCTCTCAACCATTTTGAAGGGATTAAGTGTGTAACAGAAACTTAATCAAGAATTCGGTTTAACTTAACCTCTGGTTGTGTGAGAACCAATGTTTTCAGTTATAAATAACTGCCTGTGTAAAGATAAACCCATTCAAAGGGCTTTCTTGACAGGTTTTCCAGCTCGTGACAATTGTGTCTTCTAACACAAGTGTTAGATGCACATTTGTTCGCTGTTCTTTCTATCAGATGTCCTTAGACTTGCTCATTATACTTAAAAGTATAAAATGATAGAAAGTGAGTTGTGTCAGTTACTATCTGACCAATTGAGCCATCAAGTCAATGTGAAACATCATAATCAGGTTTCAAGAAAGAAGTTTTAAAGAATTTATTAACTTAGATGTAAACCTTTGTTAATGAATTCCCAAATTCAGTCCATCATGAACCTATTATGTTAGCAACTAGTATAATCATTCTGCTGCTTCCATTTCACTTGAAACTTCCTTTGTGCTCAATGTTCATACCTGAAATTGTTAGTCCAAAACCAAGAAACAAAATGCAAAGCATTTGTCTTATAGCAGTATCAATGTATGACGAACAATATGAACTGAACAATCAAAATTTGTACTAGCAGTACAAACCTTTTCAATAACAGTACCAATTTACAAAGCTAGCAGTACTAACAAAAATTTATATAAAATAACACAGAGTTTAAAATAATTGAGGATTAAGCATTCCAATACTTGCTACCAAGTACTGAAACCTTCCAACATCAAAAGCTTTTGTGAGAAGATCTGCAAAGTTGTGATCAGAATCAATTTTAAGAACTTGAATCAACTTTTGCTCAGTGCAGTCTCTAATAAAATGATGTCTAATTTCAATGTGCTTTGTTTTAGAGTGTTGTACTGGGTTTTTAATTATGCAAATTGTACTACTATTATCAATATGTATGATAGTGTTCATGAAATTGTACCCATAATCAAGTAATTGATTTTGAAGCCAAAGTACTTAACCACAACAACTTGCAGCAGCTACATATTTAGCTTCAGTTGTTGAAGTAGCCATAATTGTTTGCTTCTTACACTGCCATGAGATAAGTCTACACCCAAGGAATTGACATCCTCCAGTTGTTGACTTTCTGTCCAAGCTTGCATCTGCATAATCACTATCTGAAAATGCTACCAAGTCAAAAGGTGATTCTCTAGAATACCATAGACCCAACCTAGGTTGACCCTTGAGATATCTTAAAATCCTCTTGACAGCTGTTAAATGAGAAACCTTAGGAGTTACTTGAAATCTTGCACAAACACAAACAGAGAACATGATATCAGGTCTTGATGATGTGAGATACATCAAAGAGCCTATCATAGATCTGTATGTGTGTACATCTACATTTTCTCCATCTAAATCTTTAAGAAGTGGCTTCTCAGAGTCCATTGGTGTGCTTGCCACTTTTGAATTAGCAAATTTGAATTTCCATAGAATCTCTGCAACATACTTATCTTGACTAATAAATATGCCTTCACATGATTGCCTAACTTGTAGACCCAAAAAGAATGTAAGTTCCCCCATGGAACTCATCTGAAACTTATGATGCATAAGTTTCTCAAACTCTAAACACATCTCCTTCCTTGTAGATCCAAAGATGATATCATCCACCTACACCTGCACTAGCAAAAGATCATTCTTGTGCTTCTTGATGAATAATGTCTGATCAATCTTGCCTCTTTGAAATCCATTTTCTATTAAGTAGTAAGCCAGTGTTTCATACCATGCCCTTGTAGCCTGATGAAGGCCATAAAGAGCCTTAACTACCTTGTACACCTTGTCTGGATGGTCTGGGTCTGTAAACCCTGGAGGTTGTGAGACATATACCTCCTCTTCAATAGTACCATATACAAATGCACTCTTGACATCCATTTGATAAACTGTGAAGCCCATAAATGAAGCATAAGTCAAAAATAACCTAATGGCTTCGATCCTTGCTACTGGAGCAAAAACCTCTTCATAGTCTAACCCTTCTTCTTGTGTGTACCATTGGGCTACTAATCTAGCCTTATTCCTAATCACTATGCCCCTTTCATCCCTTTTATTTCTGAAAACCCATCTAGTGCCAATTACCCTTACACCCTTGGGTAAATCAACTAGCACCCATACCTTCTGAATCTTGAACTGAAGAAGCTCTTCTTGCATAGCTTCTACCCAGCTTGAATCATCTAAGGCTTTAAGAACATTCTTTGGTTCTGCTTGTGATAGAAAATATACAAATAAGCAAGAGTTTGCAAACTCATGCTGCTTTGAAGCATAAAGGGCATCAAGAAGCCCTTGTTGGTCTGAAGACATCTCCAATCACATTGTCTAGGGAGTGGACTTTGTGAATCCTTGTGTGTAGTGTTGTAGGAACATGATAGTTAGGTGGAAGATTATTGAAATCCACCTCATCTTCTGAGAATTCTGCTCCACTTGGTTCTGATGGGCCAGCAGTAGAAACAGTTGGCCTAGCAGTAAAAACATTTAGCCTAGCAGTATCTTGCTCTGTCTCAGCAGTAGAAACATCTTTTGTACTGCTAACTTCACTTTCTTGTTTCTCAGTTCCATCTTCCTTGTTTTCATCTTCAATCCCTTCTTTAGCTTTATCAGTAGAAGGTTCATCATTTGTTGAAGTTGAAGCCACACTTGTACTAGTCCATATTGGCATCCATACATAATCTTGATCTGTCTCTTTGTCTAACCCTGCCTCCTTTGTTGTTTCATCTCCTTTTGAACCTGAAAATTCATTAGTTTCAACAACAACAGGCACATAATTCATAGAATGGGTTAGTGTCTCAAGATCAAATAGCCAATTAGGACCTTGACCTGCTTCATTGGATTTATTCTCTAAAAATTTCACATGCAGGTTTTCCTCTACTCTTCTAGTTCTTGAGTTGTATACTCTAAAAGCTTTGCTATTAAGAGAATATCCAACTAAGAATCCTTCATCTGCTTTACCATCAAACTTTCCTAGATGGTCTAAGGTATTCAGAATTGTCACATGACATCCAAAAGGTCTAAGAAATCCTATTGCAGGAGATCTACCTCTAAAAAGTTCATATGATGTCTTATTGTGAGATTTGACAACCAAAACCCTATTCTGGACATAGCAAGCAGTATTAACTGCTTCAGCCCAAAAAGTGATAGGCAACTTAGAGTCGGCTAACATGGTTCTAGCAGTTTCTATGAGTGTCCTATTTCTCCTCTCAGCTACTCCATTCTGCTGAGGAGTTCTAGCAACACTAAATTCTCTCCTAATACCTTTTTTCTTGCAGAAGTCATCCATAACTCTATTCTTAAACTCTGTCACATTATCACATCTAATGACTTTTACTTTCTTGTCTACTAGATTTTCTATCTGTGTAATGAATGTCTTAAGGATGCTAGAAGTCTCATCCTTAGAACCTAAAAAGAAAACCCATGTAAATCTACTATAGTCATCAGTAATAACTAGACAATATCTTTTATGCATCAGGCTACTAACATTTGTAGGTCCAAATAAGTCCATATGAAGCATAAACAGTGATTGATCAATAGAGTTAAAAATTTTGGGCTTACAAGTGGCTTTGTGTTGTTTGCCTTTAAGACAAGCAATGCATGTTTGGTCATTTTCAAATCGTTTTTGAGGTAAACCTCTTACCAAACCATTCTTAACAATTTTATTTATGGTTTTGAAATTAATGTGACCAAGCCTCCTATGCCATTTCATTGATTCATCCAATGTGGCCTTTGCAACAAGACAAGTAAGAGCCTTTTTAGGAACAATGTTCTTCATATCAACACTGTACATGTTGCCCTTTCTTGGAATTCTAAGAAGTACTTGACTTTCATCAGGCATCTTAAAATCAGAAGAAAGTACAAGACATTAAGTGTACCTTTACCGGAAATTTTGCCACCAATACCTCCTCCAAAGCTAACATATCCTCCATTTATTGATTGAAAATCTGAGAGATAAGACATGTTGCCAGTCATGTGCCTTGAACATCCACTATCTGAGTATCCTTGATCCTCTTGTTTATCAGTTGAATGTTCCTGCACAGAAATGAGGAATATTAGTTTCCTTTGGGGACCCAAGCCATTACTGACTTGGATCTGCCTCGTGCATCAATGTAATTTAATCTCTTAAGAATGGTTGATGCACCATTGGGTTTAATTTGTCTCCAAACCCAACATGCTGAGGCCTTAACAGCATTTGCCCTCTTTTCCCAAGCAGCAGTATGAACTGTTTGCCTAGCAGTATAAACTGCTGGCTCTGCAGTTGTACCCTTCACTTTCCAAATTTGTTTTTGGACCACTGCTTTTGATAGAAAAGGCCTTTGAGCAGTTTTAGATGCATATTTGAAAGTTATTTTTGCATTTTAAACTACTTGTTTTGGGTAAACAGAGTAAAAAGGTCTGGCAGTAGAAACTGCTTGTCTAGCAGTATGAACTTTTGGTCAAGCAGTAGGAACTGCTTTTGGTCCAGACTTTAATGAAACTGTTCTTGGTGTTGTTCTAGTATAATTAGAGTGACTTTTAGGAGTATGCCTTTTTAAATTCACCCTATTGTTTGTATACCTAGATACCCTTTGGTTGCAGAAAGCTGCAAGATGGTCAAATTGTCCACATATGAAACAAGCTTTGTTATAGAAGTCAAAGTCTTTACCTAGTTGGTGAGACTTAAGGCCATTCCAATTCCTTTGGTTGCCTTTAGGCTTGTTTGTGATTCTGTATTGCTTACAATACCTAACTGGTTGCCTAGCATGTTTAACATTGATTTTGTAACACCCCAACCCCATAAGGGTAGAGATGTCACAACAATGGTGACATATCAGAAACATACAAAGCATACATTCAAAAGTAATACAAGTTTTCTCAAAGGTTATAACTGAAAATACTTGAATAAACAGGGTTACAAAGGAAACGAAACTAAATACTAAGTCTGCAAATGCAAATTCTTCTAATGGTCTCTACTTCAGGGTAACTATCAAAGTCTTCTAAGTCCAAAAGTCTCTTCACTCATGCCCAAAACCCGTCGTCCTGCTTATTACCTGCCGCACACGAAAAGAAAACGTGCGGCTGAGCTTAAAAAGCTCAGTGAACAGATACATATACAAAGCAAAGAATAACGAAATAGAAATATAGTGAAGCACTGGGAAATATCATAAGGCATAATCAAAGTAAATGAATAGTAAGGAAATATAGGATAGTCATCTACCACGAGCCCAGAAACTCAAAGTCATAATCTCAACATCATAATCTCAAAGTCATAATCTCACAATCAGAGGGGATACCTCTCAGGCAACCAGATAATATGAGGGTGTCCTCATGTATCAAAATAGTGGAGTGATCAGCTCCCAGGGGTGTGAAAGGCGTGTATTGCACACAAGCACCAGTCACCTCAAAGTCATACTCAAAGTCATAGTTAAATCCACTAAACAAAACATGCCTAGGATTGCAATCCATACGCCCCCAAACTCAAAGTCAATCTCAAAGTCAAGTAGCCGGCAGATAATATAAAAGGGACGGCGTGAGAAATCACTCCCCCACACAGGAGTCATGCCAGTGGTGCATCACAGACATGGCCAGGTTACCTTCCTGGCTAGGAAAGTACAAAAATGGCTCGGGTATCAAACTAAGAGTCAGGTCTCAAAGTCATCGCAAAAGATCATATATCAAAAGGTGCATCTCAAAGTCATATCAAAAGAAGTATCAAAGGTTCACTCAAAGGGAACATAGCAATGGCTTGGGAAAACTTAACTGAATCATAACTCAAAATCAATGTATAGAATATCAGAACCCTTTCTTAAAAAGGGTAGAGTATCCGTACCTTATACCGCAAGTGAACACACAACTAGAAACGAAAAGATCGGAAGTAAACTCCATCTTCAACAAATCTACACGAATTCATGATCATCTTATTAATAACTTATTTTAAATCAGATTTCTCATTTTAGTCGGCTTTCCATTTTTAGTAACTTTTCTTTTTTTTAAGTAAGTTTCCCGAAATAGTAATTTTATACTTTATGGTTATAAATGACAATTTATATAACTCCGGGGTTTAATATGCTTAATGTAATGCCTTTAAAGTGTCACTTATCAAAGTTCAGGGTTTAGAATGTAATTTACATATTTATGAGATTCCTCATATTTTGCACGTTTATAACTTATTAACGATTCCAAGCAACAATCTTTAATTTACATATCAACTTATCCCTAAAACCTCCTTTGACTCACAAGTCTTCTTTCTTTGCCTATAGGACGAGACCAACACAACACGAAACCACATACTTCAACTAATAAAAAAAAAACGCACCATGTTCGACCCAATTCATGTTACTCGAAACAATGAACACATAAGGACCCATTTAATATAACCATTTAACCCATTCAAACAAACCCCAATTTATTTTGTACAATAAGGGTCTAAACATTATGCAACAAATCTAGTTTTAACGTCAAGTTAAGGCCTGGTATCGACACACACCCTCATATATTTATACATTCACATCCTTATAGCCCCATATAATCGTGTATTCACAACGCACACTCACCCATAAAATACACTTAACGTCCTATAATTAGATACATGGAGTTACACTAAACATGTCCTTGATCCACGCATATAATATGCAGATCCTTCTCTAATTATTCTTGGTTTATTACATAGTACCATGCATGCAACTTCCTTCTTTTCCTTATTTAATATGAACTAGTTACTTAAACGTAGCCGAGAACGATCCGCACCCTTTTAAATCGACAAACACATTGTAACTAAAATTTCATTTTTTTTAAAAGACCAGATTCATTTCATCTATAATACGTATTCGAAAAGTAAAACCGAATGGAGATCGATATGTAGATATCCAGTTTTCATAATTTCATGTATCGTATATATATATATAAGTTATCCGTATTCCGTTTTCGACATAGCCAACAATGATTATATGGTTCACATTATATGTTTTTGCTACTGAAGATCAGTTGTTGAATGAGTTTCAAAACATAATAAGTTTTCATATATACACATGTTCGTATATTAAAGATTCGAACGAAGTCACAAGGACGATTGTGAAGTTACCTCTAGGTAAAATATGGGACGGATCAAAGACACAAGGATCGAAGAACCGAGACCTTTTTCGAACCAGATCCAAAACCCTTCTTCGAATGACACACCCACGATCACCACCAAAGCTTGTATACCACAAGTCGATCACCCAAGCTGTTTTACTCGCCCTTAAATCTTCGCTGTGCCTGCCCGATATCGAGAATGAATGGAATGGTTTTAAACTTCATGTCTTGCCTTGTTAATGTTTGTGTGTGTTTCTTAAAAGTTTCGAAAATAAAGAGTGCGTCTTTGTTTTGTTTTCAAAATTCTCGTATGGGAGGAAATAAGATGAAGCATGTTTAATCTAAATGGAATAAAGGGAACTTAAAAAAAAAAAAAAAACAGCCAAAAGTTTTGCCTTGATTGATGGAGCAGTGGTTGAAACGAGAATATGGGATTGATGTGTTGTTTTTTTTTTTGATCAAGAACACATGAGACGTTTTGGTTTTGAGAATAGAAAAGATATGGCAGCGTGTGAAGTGATTAGATTTTAAGGAAAATATTGAATGTGATTGAAACTGTCATAGGTGATTGTTGGCGTGATTTGTGGAACTAAAATTAGGTCCTTATCTTTTGTTGTAAAACACATGTTTACATAGGACTTAAGGTTTGTAGGTAACTTAGGCTTATACTATTTTAGGTTAGTCATTTATTTTTAATTTGGTGATTTGATTGTCATGAAGTTAAATCTATAATCCAAAGTTTTAAATGTAATAACATTTTAGTTCATACTTAGGTTAAATGCGCTTAATGTTACTTATAAAATTTTCATAAGTTCTCAAAATTTCAAATTTGAGGGTATTTTTGTCATTTCAGGTTATATAAATTTTTGGGTTTTACAACTCTTCCCTTCTAAAAAAAAAATTTTTGTCCTCGAAAATTGAAGTGAAACGAAACGGAAAACATAACGGACCGTGAGCGGAAATGTGAAATGACTAGTTTCTCATGATTCGATCTTATCGATCCAAAATAGCTTCGGTTCCTCAGAAGGACATACCAAACTAAATTCAGAACAAGGAATAATATACCAAATGTAATAGATGATAATCGTATTTTTTTAAATGAAAGAGATACAGTGAATGCGCAGGATTTGACGGATATATTGTCCGTGAAACTTGATTATACAAACCAGATGAGAATCGTACCGAATCGCAGAAATATGAGGGTGATAAGATGCTTAACTCTTTTGATTTTCAAAAGTCTCGTCTTCAATATAACCTTTCATAGGTATTCTCATAAACAGACAGGTCTTGTTTTCTCAGGACTCAAAATCAAATACCTTAGTTCGTAACAGATCGTCATGAACAGGTTCATCGAATCTGAGACGTATATATATATAGCAAAACATAAGTGTACTCCTTCATAGTAACACTGGGATATATGCTAATGGAAGATAACTTAATCGATAACATCGGACGGTAGAAAGCTCTACAACGGAACTTAAGATTCTTATCGGAAATATAGAGGTCAGCAAAGTGCGTGTCGAGAATCCAAACGTACCAAATCGCATAACGGTGAAAGCAGATTGAACGCATCGGTAGAATGAACCTAAAGTCTCACTAACACAGACAATCTCCCACAACTATCAGAATTCTAAGATTTCTAAGGCACTCCTCGAAATATCCTATGCCCACAACAAGTGCACGTTATATGACGTAAGTATTATTACGTTGGCCAGGCGTCATAATACTGGCATCATATAAATATGCTCTCATGATGGTCATACTTTATTTCGAGTCGTGAGCAAAACAACCTATCTTAATCCACCTAGTACTTCTATAGTCTCAGAGGTCAACAAAATCAATGCCATAAACAATAGGGAAAACAAAACTACTCGCAAGGGTATCAGAATTCCAGATTGCCTAGCAGAAGTAAGGTACGCCATCCACATACATTAGGTCTTCCACAATTCGCCAAAATTTCCCCAAAACAAAGCCATCATCGAACATACGAAAAATAAACACGGAACTGAAATGCTTTTAGGGAACTTGACTCATTAGAGGATCTTATTACTATATAACGAAGCTTAAGTGAGTCACAGGAAGTGAAAGTTAGTCGTCACAATCTTCGGTCTTCCCGGAATCAATTCTTCCAACATGAAAGGTCTGTTTCAAAAATCCATTCATTCCACCCATTCAATTTCTTCAAGTCCGTTTAATCTGTCTTCATTTGTCCATCAATCTGGAAGTGAAACAAAATCGTGAACTTGTATTTGGTTCGTCAAGCCTCCTGCAGTTCTTCTTAGAATGTGATGGAGAAATGTGAATTTCTGGCACGATCTTCAAATCCCTTCATCATCCAGTCTGCTTCTGCTCTCAATTCATCTTAGTACAACCAATATGAATAGGAAAGTCAGACTGCATGTCTTCATCAGCTCCAAGTTCGCCGTCTTGACTAGGTTTTCTTCTTCTGCATCGCCAACACTTCTGTCTTGTAGGGAATGTCTTCACTCTTCAGGGTAGCCGCCGTTGTTGTCAACTCCAGGTCATGCAGTGAAGTAACGCTTCTAATATGCCTCTAGTTGTCCTAATGTATACGAAAAAACCTTCTGTGCTGTAAAGGAGTATAACCGAGTCTCTTTCTGATTTATCCCAAAAATTGTTCCGCCCGAGGGTATGGAAGCTAATTTCTATTTCAACTTTTCCAAAACTCCATTCTAAATCAACTAAGCTGTTTCTCTCTGTTCACGAAATTTCTCAATGGTATCATAAGTTGCAAACATCTTCCAGAATTCTTCTGCAAAGTTTAAAAGGTTTCTGTTCTCCTTTCTGTTATCGGTCTTGACCACTTGGTGATAGTTTTCAAAGCTTGCGGGATTTAAAGAGATATCCTCAATTAAGAACATCGTTGTCTCGACAAATATCAATCTCTCAGTATGCACAAATGATCGACAAATTCTCCTAACACAGTGCAAAGATGATTTTCATGCTCTTCCTCATTTTTTGAACGTATTATTAAGTCATACAATGACCACTTGTCCAAGTACTCACGAGAAAAACATTATTTATCAAATTCACGAAACAGTCAGAGCTTTAACTAATACCATTAGCGTCACTAACCGTCATAGTAGTCGATCACGAATATGGGGGGTCGATTCCAAAAATAGACTCAATTCATCAGAAGGGAACTTCGCGCTCTGAATTTAAACAACCACATAATCGTTTCAGGGTGGAGAAATATTGGTTCCTAACAGTATTACGATTCAGCTTCCAGAAATCAATACATATCTCCTGTCATCATTCTTCTTTATCGCGAACAAAACTGACTTACGCCAAGAGAATGCACTTAAGCAAACTTACTTTACACTCCGGTGGAAAACTTGGTGGTTCAATCAGGAATCGTGTTTCAGAAAATTCAGGGTGCCAAATAGCGTTCAATACAAGGTTCATGCTCAGACGACTCAAAGTGCCAAATAGCTTCCAAGATAAGGTTCATTCATTAGCGTACGAAATGGGTTCTAGGAAAACTTCGTACCCGCTAAATTAACACAAGAGACTCCAGAGTAATAGTGATAGTAGAGGGTTTATCAATCGGTAATCATGGTAGGGAGTTCAAAATTGTTGCAATAGAAGGGAAATTGTCCATATTTGAATGCTCAATCAGCCGATTCCTTGTCAGAATAAAATTGAAGTTAACTATCCCAAGATAGACGGATCACAATCAAATCTTTATCATTTAAAAGTGAGAGGGAAAACATTCTTATCCTCGTGGTTACACACCTCAAGGCTTCTTATAAGGACAGAGATGGGTGAAAACGAAATTGAATAGTGTCGGAAGATTCATAGATACTTATCAGAAGCAAAAGTCAATCAAAACATATCCAGTACGTTATCGCCATGGAGATTCTCAGAATGCCCGAAGAGGCGTCAAAGTGATTAACAGAAGAATCAGGGTGAAACGCGGGTCTTTATCAAAATGATTAACAAAAGGGTTTGAAAATAAGGATCAAATAGTGTCAGGCCATTATTACGAAATTCTCAATGTCTTCAATATTTAATCAGGTTCAAAACTTAGGTGGTGCAAAGCATAAGCTTTCACTTTCCAGAAGTAGTATCAACAGGATCTAACCAAAAGCAAGGCACGAATCAGAGTGATGCGGAAGCAAGGATACTTAAGCAAATGCCTTATAGTCTACCCATTCCTCACTGGTCAAAACTTAAGTTCTTATAGGAAAATCCTAAAGCAATTCTTAAAGGTTATCTTATGAGCGCATACAGTGGAAACTTAGTGGTCCTAACTTACACAGGTCAAGGGTAAATGTATTACGAGTCGCAGCCTGTCTCTCTGATACCATAATTGTAACACCCCAACCCCATAAGGGTAGAGATGTCACAACAATGGTGACATATCAGAAACATACAAAGCATACATTCAAAAGTAACACAAGTTTTCTCAAAGGTTATAACTGAAAATACTTGAATAAACAGGGTTACAAAGGAAACAAAACTAAATACTAAGTCTGCAAATGCAAATTCTTCTAATGGTCTCTACTTCAGGGTAACTATCAAAGTCTTCTAAGTCCAAAAGTCTCTTCACTCATGCCCAAAACCCGTCGTCCTGCTTATTACCTGCCGCACACGAAAAGAAAACGTGCGGCTGAGCTTAAAAAGCTCAGTGAACAGATACATATACAAAGCAAAGAGTAACGAAACAGAAATATAGTGAAGCACTGGGAAATATCATAAGGCATAATCAAAGTAAATGAATAGTAAGGAAATATAGGATAGTCATCTACCATGAGCCCAGAAACTCAAAGTCATAATCTCAACATCATAATCTCAAAGTCATAATCTCACAATCAGAGGGGATACCTCTCAGGCAACCAGATAATATGAGGGGTGTCCTCATGTATCAAAATAGTGGAGTGATTAGCTCCCAGGGGTGTGAAAGGCGTGTATTGCACACAAGCACCAGTCACCTCAAAGTCATACTCAAAGTCATAGTTAAATCCACTAAACAAAACATGCCTAGGATTGCAATCCATACGCCCCCAAACTCAAAGTCAATCTCAAAGTCAAGTAGCCGGCAGATAATATAAAAGGGACGGTGTGAGAAATCACTCCCCCACACAGGAGTCATGCCAGTGGTGCATCACAGACATGGCCAGGTTACCTTCCTGGCTAGGAAAGTACAAAAATGGCTCGGGTATCAAACTAAGAGTCATGTCTCAAAATCATAGCTTAAGATCATATATCAAGAGGTGCATCTCAAAGTCATATCAAAAGTAATATCAAAGGTTCATTCAAAGGGAACATAGCAATGGCTTGGGGAATCTTAACTGAATCATAACTCAAAATCAATATATGGCATATGAGAACCCTTACTGAAAAAGGGCAGAGTATCTGTACCTTATACCGCAAGTGAACACACAACTAGAAATGAAAAGATCGGAAGTAAACTCCATCTTCAACAAATCTACACGAATTCATGATCATACTTGGACCTGAAAGATGCTATTAAAGTCTTGCAAACAAGGTCACAGGTAGGGTGTTGTTTATGTTTTTGTTTTTCTAAATCGAAAGAAAGAGGGGAATGAAACTTTGTAGTTTTGTTCTTTCTTTGTGTTTCGGATAGTATCAAAAGAAGTTTAGGCTTCAACAAGATCGATGATGGATTGTAACTTGTGAATCATTAATGATTTGAAGACAAGTCTTGAATCTGAGATCTCTTCTTATGCTTTTTGTTTTGGTTTCTTGTTTTGATTAACCGAATGAAAAAGAAAAGATGAAACTGTTAAAGTTTTGTCTTTCCTTTAATGATTTTCAGATATTAACATGAAGCGTGCCTTCATAAAAGATCTATGAGGTGATTGTGGTTATAGCTTTTGAAGATTGTTGAAATCACTTTGAACCACAAGTCTAAGGTCCTTTCTTTGATTTTCTTTTATGATTCGATTCGAATGGTAGTGGGATAGGTAGATAAGGAGTTTGATCGATGATGGTATAACTCTCAATTTTTGGCTCTTGTCTTTGGATGAGTCATTGATAATTAAAGAGATATAAACTAAGATCTTTTATCGTTAGTTACATTCTTCCGAATCTTGATGTTTATCCGTGAGGTGATGAGGTTGTAGTGAATGATGGATTTGTTGTAGCTTGTTGTTGTTTGTCGACTGAGTTTTGGATTAGAACTTGTGATGCGATGAAACTGAAGTCAATAATAGAGTGTTTGGTATTTTGATTTGCGTGTAAATTCTAGCAGGATAACGATTCTATCTGTTTGATAATTAGTCATCAGTAGGCAAATTGCAACTGCCAAACCTTAGTTACCAAAACGCAATTAGCAAAACAAAGATAACAAATCGCAATAGCAAACCGCAGGTCACTTTCACACAAGTACACAAGTCGCTTTCAAACAGTTTTGTCCCTTTTCCCTTTCAAGTAATAAACCAAAACTCAGTATTGAATTCTAGGAAAATCTCAACTTATAACTACCCTTTCTACACCAAACCACAACAAGAAACACCTTGTTACATTCAAACCACAACCAAGAAATAACAAACCGCAACCAAGAGAACAACATACAAACACACGAATAAGCCCACAAAATCCAATAAGCTTGTGAAATAAGCTAACCAATAACCAAAGTGAGCTATTATAATGATTCTAAACACGAAAGTACACGAGTTTAATGAATCAACCCGCAAACAAATCTCAAAGAATGATGTTTTCTTTCTATTCAATTCGAACCAAAAAAGAAAGACCAAGAAACTATGCCACGAATCACTAGACACAATCTAACTAATCAAATCTGGCTCTGATACCAATTGTAGAATACAAGAAATCATAACACACACACAAGAATTAAGTTGAGTCGAATCTAGAGAGAGAGATAGAGTGAGAGCCTTTTAGAGAGAGAAAGTGAAAGTATTAGATTAAAATGAAAGAAGCTACAACCTTTCCCATGGGTGGGAAGGGCTATTTATAGTTCTTACAAAACGCCCCTACACGGGCTATTTAAACTAAAGCTATTTAAGACTACGAGCTAATTAATGCAAATGAGTATTCGGGGTGACCGAGTCTTTCATATGAATATTTATATTCCTAATAGTTCCCATATTAGTTTAGCATCATCACAAATTTTTATAGATTTTATTATCAAGTATTAGTACCCTTTCAAAAATCATCTTTCCAGACTTACTTAGAAAATTAACTGCACATACATACGTAAAGTTTTCCTTTAATTAACCCATTGAGGCACTTCAGAAAAATCCACAAAAATTCCAGGAAGTCACACATAACTTAAATATCACTCCTGTAAAAGGAGAGCTCTCAGTTCCTTGTGGTTTGAAAATTAAAAATCAAAAACTTTGACTGATGTTCAGGCTCCGATTTCTAGAATTTGAGAAGTAATGTTCTAAAAATGAATAGGCTATCTACCCGACCTACAATGACCATGAAACTTATATTTCTAGAAAGTACACTGATTGAACTTATGTTTAGACTCAAAAATCACCCAAAAACACGTTGGCATCATCAGTTTAGACATCCCTCAATCCGACCCAATTTCTGGACAACATCATATCAATTTACAAATAAAACCCTAACTTTTTAATCTTGCGTATTATTATATAAACACTTAACCTAAATGTTCTAATCATCATTATACTCTAAATTACAGATTATTAACATTCTTTTGTATACCCTAATTCGATCACGTAGGTTACATAATTAATTTAAAAGTTTAAGCTTAAAAATTAAAGAACTTAGAAGATGAAACTATCCGAAGCTCTAAAACCCAAAACCTTAGATCGATCCCTCTTTTTCTTCTTCTCTGAATTCGGTCTACAGGTTCTAGGGGAAGGGTTTGGACCGATTTTTATTTTTGTATAATGTGGGTTGGATCAAATTCTAGTTGGACTTGGATTTGGTAGGTAACAAAATTAGCCCAAAACAACAATTGGCCCAATGTTATATTTATATTACTATTTATTTATTTAACTTATGGTATAATTAAAGTAGATAATTAAAATGTTAATATGAATTCTAGAGCGTTATAATTGTTCCCCTCTAAAAAGAAAATTTTGTCCTCGAAATTGAAGTCGTAAAAGTCAGACGGATTCGTATCAATCACAAAAGAAGTGTCCATAAATAGCCTCACACTCGGAGAGGTTCTCCCAAAAGATCTTAACGAACGGATTTCTTTTGTTTCTCATGACTCTATCCGGACAAATAAGGTAACCCAAGGCTCTCCAATAGAGCACAAATCATAACAAATCTGATCCAACGAATACGAAGCAAATACGTAGCAGATAACAATTTTAATCTCACAAAGAGATACGTGAAACACATATACATACGAGGCGAATACGGAGGTAGTGTTAAACGATAAAACTTCATCAATTCTATCCAGTTTCTGAACGAACTAAGGAACTTGCTAATAATCAGAGAAGCACATATCGAATCATCAAATGTATCAAGAGTTTCATAAAGGAATGGGTAACCTATTCGTACTGACGATCAACTAAGCACATATCAGGGTATCAAAACGTATCCGCAAATGAAATGAATAGGTACTATAATCGTACGGATAAGAACGAATCTAAGGTCTAACGTATCGCGAACTAAATCTTCTTTATATACCAAAGCGTCTAACTCTTCTGTACGGAAACATCATACAGAACACACAATTTCCCCGGTCTAAAGTTTCAAAGTTTCTCTTCCACAATGATAACTAATCCATTAGTCACTGAATCAACTCTAGACCTTCAATAAGTAACTCTTTGACTTAATTCAACCGAAAGGTGCTCCACATCTTCGTTCATGCAAATCTCAGAAAGGAAAATCCTTATCACTTGCAAGCCAACAATCCTAGTTAGCAAACACAACCAGGCCAAACACTTGTTGCATTTTCCCTCTCAACACATCTTCGAAGCTCGAATAATTGTTCTGTTTGTCCATCCGTCTAAAGGTGAGAAGTCGTACTAAAACCCGAGTCCAATTCCCATAGTTGATTGGTGTATTTTACATACACCTCATAGCATGTTAATTACGCATTGTTGTATTGTTATTCATTGTTATACATGTACTTTGAGGTGTTTTATGATTATGTAGGTTTGGCGCAAAAAGGAGCTAAAGTTGTGATATTACAAGCTTAAAATAAAGATATGAGAGATTTGGACATATTGCTATGTTTTGGTCACAACATTTTCATTCGAGCTCCGTTTTTGTCGATTCAAAAGGCCACGGAAAGAGAAAAAAGAGATCTTTAATTTTAGGTGATAAAATACCCGAAAATCTGAAGTTGGCTCATGATTTCATCTGCTGGAAAAGTCAGTTCGTGGTATTAGCTTTTAGCCTATTTTGGGCCTTGATTATACATAAATGAAAGAAAGCCATATTGGGCTGTTTTGGCGTAGAAAGCAAAAAAAAAAATGAAGCCCTTTATATTATACATTTGACATAGAAACACAAGAGAGGAGGAAGACCCCATTTGAATTGGATATAATAATTCAGCCGTCATTTTTTTATTCGGGAGACCAGAGACAGCAAGGATTCCCAGAAGCCGATTCATATTCATATATATAAATTTTATTTTCTCGGCGAACGTAAAGAAGGGAAAAGGATTTAATTAAATCATTGGTTTCAATATCATCAGTACGTACTAGCATGCAAAGTAGAATGAGCGCGATGTCTACGACTGTGATGTCCGGCTAAACCTTTTAGGAATCTCTCCCGGTAAAGGATATATTTGGTTTGATCATGTTTACGGTTTTTATTTTGTTTGTCAAACATTAATTCATATGATTTTAATGCATATCCTTTATTTGATTTTAATGTTTTAATATAATTATTTGGTGAATTATTGTGAGACATATTATTACGAGTCAACGATTGTGCCAAGCCTAATTAGTATAGGGGTTAAGACGATCGTATGGTAAACATAAGTTGTACCCATAATTTTTCATTTGAGTAATTATAAAAATTAATTGATATGATTATTATAAGACATGTTATTGCTAGTTAATGAGTCGTGCCGAGTCTAACTAGTTTAGGGATTAAGACGATTCATGTGGTGAATATAACTTGTGCCCAAAATTGTCCTTTTCAATTAATACAAACTATGTCTATGTGGTTTGAAGGCAAACGTTAGTAATAATCCGTAACTTAGTCATATCAATATATCCGGAGCCGGGAGGGATTGCTTTTCTACCCAATTGTTTACAAATTCTACTTTTATTTGCTTATTTACTTTTTATTGCTTATTTACATTCAAGTTAATTAGTAGTTTAATTATTAGCTTATTCCCTTTCTAGTTAATTAGTATTTAGTTATTAAGTTTTCAAAACCACAACTTTTATTGATCAGTGATCACCCAAAAACTTAAATTAAAACCACATACTCCTCGTGGATACGATACCCACTCGCCCTATCTAGCATAAGGTAATTAGGTTTATTTTTTATCGATACAACGACATCGGTCAAATTTTGGCGCCGTTGCCATGGTGTAAGTCTGCTTTTGGTTTAAGTTTTTGTTAATAGTTTTAAAATAAAAAATATAAAAAGATTTTTTTTTCTCTTGTTTTGTTTGCTTGTTTGTTTTGTTAGTTGTGAGTGTGCAGGTTAGTGTATGCGCACGCGTAGATCGGGACGTACATCACCGTTAGCTTACGATCCCGAGGTAGAGAGAAGTGCAAGGTTGAGGAGGAAAGCAGTTAGACAGTTTTCTACTAACCTTGATTTTGCTGGTTTAGAAGAGCTTTTCACGAAAATGCCAGGTGACGACGATGCCGCCAGGGAACTTCGAGGAATAAGATTAAATCCTTTCGTCAAATCCCAGGCGAGCAGTTTCACGAAGCTTTTAATAGGCTAAAAGAGTTGTTAAGAACTTGCCCTCACTACGATGTTCCAAAATGGGAGCTTGTCAAAATCTTCTATGATGGGTTGGATTATCACAACCAACAATTTGTGATGGCAACTAGTGGGGGTACGTTTTTCTCACGTCCCATGGAGGAAGAATGGGAGTTTTTTGAAAAGCTGAGCAAGGGTTCCAAGACCCAAGCTTCGGTGGATCGAAACAACAACCACACATCTTTCGCCAATTTTGTGTCTAACCAATCTGGCACAAATTATGAAATTAGCGAGTTAAGTAAGAAAGTTGATCTTATGTTGAGAAATATAGGAAAAGGTGCCTCAAGTGTGTCGCATGACGTGTGCTCAATGTGTGGTGATCCGAGTCATTCGGTCAATAATTGTCAAAATTGGGGGACGCCATCGAATGAGGAGGTAAATGGAGTCTATGGAAACCGTCCACGAAATGACCCATTCTCCGAAAGTTACAATCCGAGATGGCGCAATCATCCCAACTTCCGTTGGAAGGATGACGACAATCGCTCTAACAATTACCAACAACAAAGCTCTTACCAACAAAGGCCACATCAATACCAAAATCACGGTCAAGGTTCAAGCAATGGCCAACAATCCAATGTTGACCAAAAGTTTGACTTGATCCTAAGCGAGTTGGCCAAGTCCTATCAAGGTGAAAACCTAAAGTTTGAGTCCCTCTCTAAATCTGTAGTAAATCTTGAGAGACAACTGGGGCAGTTGGCCGAAAAGGTGCACAAACTAGAAGCGGGTAAGCTTCCAAGCTATCCCACTCTCAATCCAACGCATAAGCCAGGTGGTCTTGAGCATGTGAATATGGTGACATCTCTTCGAAATGGTAAAACCTACAACAATGACATCAAAATTCCAAGTGTTCATGATTTTTCACATGATGTCGAGGATTTCATTACTTACGACGAAATTGTTGTTAAAGGTAAAAAATGCTGATAATGTTAAGTCTGATTCTGAGTTGGTAAATGATGCGTTAAAAGATTTTCCAAAATCAACAACACAAAATCCTGAAGCTACTGAATCACCCAAAGTTGTGGAGGGTCGTATGTCAAGCACAACCACTCCTTACCCTGCAACTTTGGAAAAATCGGCATCTACAAGATTGGCTAAAAAAGGTCCTCATTCTGAGGATATGTGGGAGACTTTCAAGCAAGTAAAGATCAATCTCCCCCTTATTGATGCTATCAAGCAAATTCCTGCATATGCCAAGTTTTTAAAGGACTTGTGTACCCAAAAGAGGAAGCTGAAGGCAACTTTACCTAAAAAGATTGACCTAACTGAGCATGTCAGTGCAATCTTATCTAGCTCTCTTCCTCTCAAATTCAAAGATCCTGGAGCACCATTGATTTTAGTTATGATGGGAAATATTGCCATTAAGAAGGCGCTCCTTGATCTCGGTGCTAGTATCAACATCCTTCCTGCTAGTTTGGTCGATAAGTATGACTTAGGAACTCTTCGTAAGACTGACACTATAATTTCCATAGCCGATTGATCTACCAAAATTCCTAGAGGTATCTTAGAGGATGTTATTGTAAAAGTTGATGACTTCTATTACCTAGTTGACTTCTTTGTTATGGACACCGAGTCACCATACAAGGATGTTCAACCAACCATTATCCTGGGGCGACCATTCCTAGCCACGATAGACGCTAGGATTAATTGTCGAACTGGCGCCATGGATATTGCATTCGGTAATAAGAAGCTAAGATTGAATGTGTTTAATTCTGTGAATTCTCCTACTATGAATGAATGCTACCAGGTGGATGTGATCGATGAGGAAGTCCAAAAGCATGCACCCCATATGCTTAAGGATGATCCTTTAGATTTGTATCTAACTGGTGAGAATGAGGAGATTCTCGATGTTGTTGAAGTACAAGAGATTCAAGAGTGTTTGGTCAGTTCTTTGGACCATCAAAAACGACCTTGGTCTTATAAAGTGGAGCCCTTGCCTGCTAATTTTGACACGGCCACAAAGCCGTCGCTAGAGGTGCCTCCAACTCTTGAGCTAAAACCTTTGCCATCCAATCTCAAATATGCTTTTCTAGGTCCTAACAATACTTTACCCGTTATTGTTGCTTCTGATCTTTCTGAATCACAAGAGGAATCACTTTTGAAAGTGCTTTCCATGTATAAAGCAGTCGTGGGATGGACAATTGCAGACTTGAAAGGAATTAGTCCTTCATTATGTATGCACCAAATTGTTACAGACCCAGATGTTACGCCATCAAGAGATGCGCAAAGGCGCTTGAATCCTAATATGAAGGAGGTAGTGAAGAAGGAAGTTCTCAAATGGATAGATGCTGGTATCATCTATCCCATCTCAGATAGTAAATGAGTAAGTCCCACGCAAACGGTGCCTAAAAAGGCTGGTATCATTGTTGTGGAAACCGAGAGTGGGAAAAAACTCACCACCCGACCAATGACCGGGTGGAGAGTGTGCATAGATTACCGTAAGCTAAATAATGACACATCTAAAGATCATTTCCCACTACCTTTTATTGATCAAATAGTTGAGAAGCTTTTCGGTAAGAAGTTCTATTGCTTTTTGGATGGGTACTACGGGTATAATCAAATACGAATCCATCCTGATGACCAGGCCAAAACTACTTTTACATGTCCTTATGGGACATTTGCATTCCGCCGAATGCCGTTTGGTCTGTGTAATGCACCCGCTACCTTTCAGCCGTGCATGATGAGTATCTTTTCGGACATGGTTGGGGAATCTGTAGACATATGCATGGACGATTTCTCCATCTTTGGCCAATCCTTTGAAAGCTGTTTGGGTCAACTTGAAAGTGTGTTAAAAAGATGAACCAAAACTAATCTAGTGCTTAGTTGGGAGAAGAGCCATTTCATGTTTCGTGAGGGAATTGTATTGGGGCACGTTGTCTCTGAAAAAGGATTCGAGGTTGACCGTGCCAAGGTGCAAATAATTTCAACCCTTCCTCCTCCCATTAATGTTAAAGCTGTGCGATCTTTTCTTGGTCAAGCAGGGTTCTATAGGCAATTTATTAAAGATTTCAGTGCTATATCAAAGCCTCTTTGTAATTTACACTTAAAAGAGGCACGATTTGACTTTAATGAATCATGCCTTAAATCATTCAATATGCTTAAGCAAAAGCTTGTTGAAGCCCCGATTCTGCAGTCACCTGATTGGTCGAAGCCTTTCGAGATCATGTGTGATGCGAATGATTATGCCGCTGGGGCGGTGCTGGGACAACGGGCTGATAAGAAACCCATTGTAATCTTCTATGCTAGTAAGACTTTTTCAGAAGCTCAAATGAATTACACCACTACTGAAAAGGAATTGCCAGCCGTGGATTTTGCTCTTGATAAGTTCCGGTCATATATTTAGGGGCACTCCAAGGTGATAGTATTTTCGGATCACAGTGCCTTGAAACATTTATTGACCAAGAAAGAGACAAAACCGAGGTTGCTTAGGTGGATTCTGCTCTTACAAGAATTTAATCTGGAAATCCGGGATAAAAAGGGGGCGGAAAATGTGGTTGCCGACCATTTGTTCAGGATTATCCCTCCACCGTTCAACCCATCTGATGTGATCAAAGAAAGCTTTCCGGATGAAAGCTTATTTGAGGTTTCTAAGCTCCCTTGGTATGCAAACATTGTTAACTACCTTGTAGTTAAAAAGCTTCTGGATTACTGGTCCAAACAACAAAGACAATACTTCTTTTCTCAATTGAAGCATTATATTTGGGAGGATCCAGAGCTTTATGTTGATATAAATAATGCCTAAACACGTTATTAATATTTTTCGATATCTCTACGTTTTGATAATCACAAAATGTAAAATCATTAATCAGAAAATTATGACGTAAACAAGTATTTAGTTGTAAATATCTATTTCTACAACTCAAATCACTTAAGGTATGAATTAACTAATGCTTAATGCATTATATGATCAAAGGAACATTTTCTTAAACACTAGATTTTTTATAAAATGTCAAAAACATTTTATATCTTTTAGAAAAACATTTTTGGTAATAAATAAAAAGGTTTAATTCATTATAAATTTATGAATTCAAATTTTTAACCAAAATCAGTAAAAATATTCCAGAAAACCTTCCCCACAAAAAGACAAAACTGGGCAACGGCTGGCATGGGCGGCCCCCTTAATTTTGTTAGGCGGCCCCTTTAAAATTAAGGGGACCGCCCCCCTATTTAAGGGGGCCGGCCACGCTCCAGTAGGTTTCCAGCTGTCCAGTTTTCTGCCTATAAATACCAGCCTTCCCCTGGATTTTTACTCACCTTTTGCACCCCAAACTTTCTGTTCTAAATCCTCTCTAATCCTTGTAAATACTTTCTAAAATCCTTTGATCATATTCTCTTAAGCATTGGTCTCCAAGTGATCCAAGCTTCATCCATCCAAGTGCAAAAGAAGAATACTTCTATCAATCAAGATTAGAAGTATTACAACTTAGTATCATCTTGTTACTTAACTTGTTAGTTTAACAAAGTTTGTAAATCATTCATTCATTTGTGTGTAAGGTGTGTATAGTAGATTAGTATTGTGTGTAAGTAGTGAAGAAGTTGTATAAGTAGTTGTGGTATAGAAGTTGTGAAGACATAGTGTAGAAGTTGTGAAGCCGTGGTGTAGAAGTCCTGAACCCGTGGTGTAGAAGCTGTGAAGCCGTAGCTTAGAAGATGTGAAGTCGTTGTGTAGAAGTCGTGAAGCCGTAGCGTAGAAGTCGCGAAGCCGTAAGGTATAGGTCTTGAAGTCCTAGTGTTGAAGTCGTGAAGCCATAGCATAGAAGTTGTGAAGCGGTCGTGTTGAAGTTGTGAAGTCCTAGTCGTGAAGTCCTTGTGTTGAAGTCGTGAAGCCGTAGCATAGAAGTTGTGAAGCGGTCGTATTGAAGTCGTGAAGTCCTAGTCGTGAAGTTCTAGAATTCAAGTCGTGAAGCCGTTGTGAATAAGTCATGAAGAAGTTGTGTTGTGAAGTTATGAGATTGGTTCTAGCTACGATTAGAACTCGACATTTAGCTTTGTGTCGTTAAGCCGGTGTAAGCCAAAGTCGTGTAAGGTTTTCTCCGCCATAAGGGAGCTTATTGAAGTTGTGAAGAAAACTCTCGAGCTTGGTGCTCGGGGAGTGGAGTAGGGCAAGGAAGGTGTCCTTGTAGCCGAACCACTATAAATCTCTCGTGTCTCGGTTAGATCTTTCCTTCCCTTATTTATTTCTTTACTTACATCGTCATTACTTTCAAACACATAGGCTTATATAATTGTTAGTATTACTTAGAGGTCGACTTCACATAAAGATCAATTTGAAACTCCATTCAAGAAACCAAAACTTTTACAATCAATTCAAAAGAATACATATATAACTAATAATAAGGTTCAAGTTCTATTTTTCATAACAAACTTGAATCTAAGTTTTTAAAAGTAAACAAAGGTTTTATAATAAATTAAAAAGACGTAAAACTATTCAACCCCCCTTCTAGTTTTTCACAATTGGTATCAGGAGCCATGTCAATCAAGATATTTAAAATATACTGTATTTTAAAACTTGAATCGATCTATGGAATCCTAAAAATATTTAGAAGGGGAATTTATGCAAACACCACCACTATTTGAAAACTATACTTTTCTTGAATGGTAAAATAAATTTGTAAATTATGTGAAATCAATTGATCTAGATCTTTGGCATATCATTTCGATTGGTGATTTTCAACCAACAAAAACGGATTTTGAAAGTCAAACATAAACGGATTTTGAAAGTCAAACAAAAACGGATTTTGAAACTCAAAATGATTATTTAAAAACAAAGAATAACAAAAATAATGAAGCTAAAATAATTATTTACAAAACCTTGCCGAAAGTTGAATATGAAAGAATATCTTTCTGTAAAACGGCAAATGATATTTGGAAAAATATCTTAAACTTTCATCAAGAAAAATGTCAAGCCAAAGATTAGGATTTTGATCTTGTACATGAATTAGTCATTTTAGAAAATTTAATAGATAAACATTTAGATAAAATAGGTACATGTGCTACTAGTTCAAATGTTGTTAATGAAGGTATTAACGACGAAGACTACATGAATCAACTCCAAAGTGAACTCAATCCAATATCATGGAGTGACACAGACGAAGGAGAAGATCATCATCCGGTATGTGACGAATGCAAACTAGATAAAACTCCAAATAAGGTACAATCCGAAACCGAACATTTTTGCTATGATCCATTCAGTTTAGAATTTTCAAAACTAGAAAATGAGTTTAAACATTTTTGCAACATAGATCTAAAAACTATTTCTAAACATAAATCATCAAAAACTTTTGAAAGTAATCTTGAAAAAGAAATAATTTTAGAAGATAAAATGTCTAGACTTGGAAGTAATATTGAAATTGATCTAGAATGCAAAATATGTCAAGATTATAAACTTGAAATTAAAAGATTAAATGAAAGAGCAAAAATATTAGCTAAATTTGAAGAAAGCTCCAAATCTCTTAAATTCTTACTAAGTTGTTAAAAGCCATTCAATGATAAAACAGGTTTAGGATTTAATTCGGATAACTCATCAACTAGTAAATCAAAACAAATTAAAATTGAAAAACCTATTAGAGAAATTTATAAATAAGGTTAATTACAATGATTATAAATGATATAAGTCAAGAAATCCACTGTTTGTATCTTGAAACAAACTGTTAAGGAATTCTTGTACTTCTTGGCGACATCCTCACCATGTGCATTCAAATGCAATGGATGTCCTCAACTAACCATCTCAGACCCATGAGAATTCGGGTACCAAGTTGTTTTAATTGATTAGGTGAAGAAACGCTCAAAGGAAGGAAACTCAACTTCACGTCAACCTACTCACATTTGAAACATGCGCGCAAAGACAAATGAATTATCAAATATTGAATCACACTCAATATCTCGCATGATAATCTATCCCAAGTAATTGCTAGTGATGTAGTGGAATTTTTATGGATTCCCACGACATCTCATCTAAGTGTGACCTATGTCATCTTGGAGTCAAAGTTAATAAGAACCTTGCTATTAAGTACAAGACAAGTTCGGGTCAAGCCGTTCGATCTATTAAGGTGTTAAGAGCTTGCTACGATATACTTTCACACCTTGGTTATCTTGAAGACTCACCCATCATTCGCACTCCATTCATTATCTGAGATTTTAAGAAGAATAGCTAGGAAGTGAGGTAATATCTCTTTTTAAATTTCACAAGTAGTTACTTCATGCATATAGTCTTGTTAATCATTGCCTTAAGATATGCTTAGCTTGATAGGTTACTCTGCCTTTACACCTTAGGTATATTCGTCTTGCGATTCAATAATCTTTCACATCCACATAAGAACCTACTTTCAAACATTGTTGAATAATGCTAAAAACATCTATTTAAATCATGCTTGGTGATCTCATAAATGTCATATATATTTGTGTATATGACACTTATAAGTGAACTAAATCAAAAAATGAAAAATCATAGCTTACTTATTAAAGATCTCACTTGGTACAAGTCTAGAAGTCCATGCTATCACAACTCCCCATTCCCTTGTACATAGATAATCATTAGGATTAATTAACTAGCCTTTTAATCTTCCTAAGTATGATACTATGAATTACTTGGTGCTATGTATTATCTTCTTGTCTAATATATGTATATACATGTTATATGCTTAATGAGTAGTTTGCATGTTAAATAAAGTTGCTTAAATAAATATGCTTAGCATATATGAGTTATTAAATCCTAAATTGCCTTAAGAGAAGTTGGACTTGCTTGAAACTGAACTAAAAAACACAACCTTTTCTACAAATTTATGCCAAAAACCCATTTTCAGTAATCTGGAAGTCAGCAGATGGGCGGCCACCTTAAATACCTAGGCGGCCCCCTTAAAATTAAGGGGACCGGCCCCTATTTAAGGGGACCGACTATCTGGAGATCCGGCTTACTGTTTTCTTTTTCAATTTCCAACCCATTTTATTCCATTCTTCCCAAAATTCACAAACACATTTTGTCATAAACCACCCACCAAAATTTATCTTCCTAAACCACATCATTCCTACACTATAAATGCACCTCCTCATCATAAATGCTCATTCATATCATCGACTCAAACATGTCATCCTCCAACTACCCAAAATCAAAACCCTCAAGAGTTGCTAAAATCTCGGTGAGACCAATTTGGAGGAGGAAGCTTGAAACTTGCCATAACCCAACAAATGATGTTGTTCAAACACATAACCAATCATCCATCCCTAACCCTTCATCTCCCTATGATCAATCCCAAAACTATAATCCTAATCTCATTCACACTCAACCCACCAATGCATCATTAAAAACACTCACCGCTCTTGGATCATCAAATTCATCCATATCACCATCTTCATCCACCCATGATTACCCAAGTTCACAAACATCTCCACCACCAAGAGTGTCACCACCACTTCCTACCAACTCACATGCTACCCCTATGTTGCATGTGTAAACATCCATCCCTCATAACAGCAACACTTTACCATCATCACCTTCATCCGAACACTTGAAGTTCGTTGAGGAACTCAAGGAAGCTCATGAGCTTAGTGCTCTTCTTGCCCTACACCTAGCCCAAAGAAACCTTGATCAACCTTCATCTAGCTCTCCCACATCACCCCACAACAAAAACCAAGTTGAGAAACATGTCAACAATTGTCCTTGTTGCATCTTTCTTCAACAACAAACCATTGCTCTAAATGAGCACTTTACTTGGATTGAGTATTTTCTCACTAGATCCAATCCAATATCCCCACTTGAACAACATCAAAACCTTCATCCATCATGGTCCGCTCCAAACTCTCCACCTCCAATGTCTCCACCACAACCATCTCCAACCTCCATACACCTAAACATATACCTTCATTAATCCCATTTACTCACCCTCTCACTTGTTTTCATTTCAAAAACTCCTCCATCATCAAGCAAGTCAAATGGATTTCTTAGGCAAATTAGAATTCTCTAACAAATGTATGCTTTAAGCACTATGTATGTTGTAACAATGATTATGTTTGTCACATAATCATTTTAAATTAATGAATATTTGTTTCTTTCTTTCTTATATATGTTTGCTATGAATGTGTTGTTTCATCTTTTTGTTTCATTATGATATATATACATGCTCATGACATGCTTACACTATGATCTTAGTAATCTACATATAAACATCATTCTTCTTAATATGTTATTGCTACTATTAAATCATTCCTAATGTACATGATTCAAATGGAGCTTGCTGCAAATACACCCTAACAATGACCCTTTTCTGAAATTTTTTCAAATTTGGTCGCCTGGGAAAACATCAGATGGGCGGCTCCCTTAATTTTAAGGGGGCCGGCCAGCAATTAAGGGGACCGGCCATCTGGGAAGTAAAATTCACTGTTTTCTTTTGCATCATGTGACCCCTTTTATCTAGCCCCAGCTACCATTTCTCTAAATGGACGAACTGGTATTGGAATCTTACAACAAAACCTCAAAAATTAACCTAAACCAACCACATTTTCATATTATAAATTCCCTCCATATAATCACCTCTCATTCCATCATCCTTCACCATCCAAAACCACCATGTTATCACCAAAATCCTCCATCTCTAAGACTCCAAGGAAGCAAAGACTTGTCATCATACCACCAAAACAACTCTTTATTGACTTAACCCAAGATGACACCAAAACTCCATCACCACCACCTCAAAGTTCATCCCCAAGTGCACCAAATGCACCATCAAAAACACCCTCTACCCATGGAGCATCATCTTCCTCCATACCATCCACTTCATCCATCAATGACTACATCAACACTCACCTAACATCATCACCAAGAGCATCATCACCACCATCCACTCAAGAACCTCCATCCACCCAACTTGCCATTTCCTTATCACCCATCACACCTCTTGATGCTCACTTCTCACCATCACCAATCCCACAACCATTCTTTCCCATACCTTGGGCATTGCTTGAAGCCCATGGTGACAATTGTCTTTGTTGCATCCATAACCGGACCATAATCTTTGGTCTTAGAGATGAGATACACTACATGTTTTCATCACTTGAACACATGATTACCAACCCACCACCACCACCACCTCCACCACCTTCACCCACTACACCACCACCACCTCCATTTTCACCCAATTAAGGATATGCAATGCTTAATTAAAAATAATTTTCAAAACCATTTTGTGTGCAAGCCCCATGGAAGATCATGTACTCCTAGAGTGATTATGTAGATTGCATTACTTACTAGTTTATGTAGGATTGAATGTAATCTTATATGTTTGTGTATTTATCCACAACATTACTTTTATGAATGAATGTCTTTATTTTATATGCATGCTTATTTTTGCTATATATATGCTTGTGCTTCTAATATTTTTCTTGCAAGAATCCCATATATCGTTTCATTTATGCACACGAACGAGGGGGAGTACACACCAAGGGGGAGTTATCGTCCCGACAAATTTTATTTCTAAAACTTGTCGGCTTAACCTTTTTGATTCTACAAAAAGGGGGAGAAATAGATATAAACTCACTAAATACTTAATTAAAAATTAACTTTTCAATTTAATGAGTTTAGATTTTGTAATCATCAAAAAGGGGGAGATTGTTGATATAAATAATGCCTAAACACGTTATTAACATTTTTCGATATCTCTACGTTTTGATAATCACAAAATGTAAAATCATTAATCGGAAAATTATGACGTAAACAAGTATTTAGTTGTAAATATCTATTTCTACAACTCAAATCACTTAAGGTATGAATGAACTAATGCTTAATGCATTATATGATCAAAGGAACATTTTCTTAAACACTAGATTTTTTATAAAATGTCAAAAACATTTTAT
The DNA here is from genome assembly GCA_021014915.2 of Artemisia tridentata subsp. tridentata. Classification (NCBI taxonomy): domain Eukaryota; kingdom Viridiplantae; phylum Streptophyta; class Magnoliopsida; order Asterales; family Asteraceae; genus Artemisia; species Artemisia tridentata. The sequence continues at coordinate 211,140,875 of CP139504.1, read as the reverse complement.
ATCTTTTAGAAAAACATTTTTGGTAATAAATAAAAAGGTTTAATTCATTATAAATTTATGAATTCAAATTTTCAACCAAAATCAGTAAAAATGTTCCAGAAAAATTAAGGGGACCGCCCCCCTATTTAAGGGGGCCGGCCACGCTCCAGTAGGTTTCCAGCTGTCCAGTTTTCTGCCTATAAATACCAGCCTTCCCCTGGATTTTTACTCACCTTTTGCACCCCAAACTTTCTGTTCTAAATCCTCTCTAATCCTTGTAAATACTTTCTAAAATCCTTTGATCATATTCTCTTAAGCATTGGTCTCCAAGTGATCCAAGCTTCATCCATCCAAGTGCAAAAGAAGAATACTTCTATCAATCAAGATTAGAAGTATTACAACTTAGTATCATCTTGTTACTTAAGTTGTTAGTTTAACAAAGTTTGTAAATCATTCATTCTTTGTATGTAAGGTGTGTATAGTAGATTAGTGTTGTGTGTAAGTAGTGAAGAAGTTGTATAAGTAGTTGTGGTATAGAAGTTGTGAGGTCATAGAGTAGAAGTTGTGAAGACAGTCATAGAGTAGAAGTTGTGAAGACATAGTGTAGAAGTTGTGAAGCCGTGGTGTAGAAGTCGTGAACCCGTGGTGTAGAAGCTGTGAAGCCGTAGCTTAGAAGACGTGAAGTCATTGTGTAGAAGTCGTGAAGCCATAGCATAGAAGTTGCGAAGCCGTAAGGTAGAGGTCGTGAAGTCCTAGTGTTGAAGTCGTGAAGCCATAGCATAGAAGTTGTGAAGCGGTCGTGTTGAAGTTGTGAAGTCCTAGTCGTGAAGTCCTTGTGTTGAAGTCGTGAAGCCGTAGCATAGAAGTTGTGAAGCGGTCGTATTGAAGTCGTGAAGTCCTAGTCGTGAAGTTCTAGAATTCAAGTCGTGAAGCCGTTATGAATAAGTCGTGAAGAAGTTGTGTTGTGAAGTTGTGAGATTGGTTCTAGCTACGATTAGAACTCGACATTTAGCTTTGTGTCGTTAAGCCGGTGTAAGCCAAAGTCATGTAAGGTTTTCTCCGCCATAAGGGAGCTTATTGAAGTTGTAAAGAAAACTCTCGAGCTTGGTGCTCGGGGAGTGGAGTAGGGCAAGGAAGGTGTCCTTGTAGCCGAACCACTATAAATCTCTCGTGTCTCGGTTAGATCTTTCCATCCCTTATTTATTTCTTTACTTACATCGTCATTACTTTCATACACATAGGCTTATATAATTGTTAGTATTACTTAGAGGTCGACTTCACATAAAGATCAATTTGAAACTCCATTCAAGAAACCAAAACTTTTACAATCAATTGAAAAGAATACATATATAACTAATAATAAGGTTCAAGTTCTATTTTTCATAACAAACTTGAATCTAAGTTTTTAAAAGTAAACAAAGGTTTTATAATAAATTAAAAAGACGTAAAACTATTCAACACCCCTTCTAGTTTTCCACACTTTATAAAGTGTGTGCTGACCAAGTTGTTAGGAGGTATGTTCCTGATCACGAGCATACGAACATATTGGCTTATTGTCATTCTTATGCGTGTGGGGGACACTTTGGTGCGACGAAAACTGGGCACAAAGTCCTGCAAAGCAGCTTCTTTTGGCCGACTATATTCAAGGATGCCCAGTCTTTTGTGAAAGCAAGTACTCGTTACCAGCAAGTTGGTGGGATTTCAAGGTGTGATCAGATTCCTATGAATCCCAAACTTGTTGTTAAGATCTTTGACGTGTAGGGTATTGATTTTATGATACCATTCCCTACCTCCCATGGCAACGTGTATATTTTGGATGCAGTTGACTATGTCTCTAAGTGGGCAGAGGCTGAGGCTACAAAAATAAATGACCATAGTGTAGTTCTTAAGTTTGTCAAGAAAAACATCTTTGCTAGGCATGGAATCCTTAAGGCCATCATTAGTGACGGGGGTTCCCACTTTAAGAACATCAAATTTGGAAAGTTATTGAAACACTATGGGGTTAATCATAGAGTAGCTACCCCTTATCATCAACAGACTAGTGGACAGGTGGAAGTATCTAATAGGAGATTAAGCGAATATTAGAAAAGGCCGTTCGTAGCGATAGGAAAGATTGGTCCCTGAGGCTCGATGATGCCTTGTGGGCATATAGGACGGCTTTTAAGACCCCTATTGGGATATCACCGTATAGGTTGGTATATGGCGAGGCGTGTCATTTACCGGTTGAAATAGAGCATAGGGCTGAGTGGGCAATTAAGCAGGTTAATATGGACTTAAATAATGCGGGTAATTCTAGGAAACTTCAATTATCTTTATTAGATGAGATTAGATGTGATGCCTATGAGAACTCCCAGATTTATAAGTAGAAAACTAAGGCTTTTCATGACTGACACATCACCAAGAAATCTTTCTTGGTGGGTCAAAAATTTTGGCTATTCAATGCTAGACTCAAGCTTTTTCTGGGAAAATTGAGAAGTAAATGGACAGGTACATATGTATTGACTCAAGTCTCTCCACATGGAGCCATTGGAATCAAAAATATGGTGGGTGGAGAGCCGTTTAAAGTCAATGGACACCGTCTGAAGCCGTATGTTGTTTTGGAGAGTGGTCATATGGACACGGTCGACGTAGCTTATTTAGAACCACTCCAACCATCCCAATTGCTCCAATGAGTTATGTCGGGCTGACGACGGTAAACTTAGCGCTTCACAAGAGGCAACCCGTGGGTTGTAGTGTGTGTTTATGTTCTTTCTAATTTATGTTTCTTTTTATTTTCTTATTTTTGTGTGTGTTAAAAACTTTGTGGGTGTGTTCACTACAAACCCTCACGAGACTAAACTCGTCCACTCGGGCTACCGAGTGGTTTAAAGGATTGTTGCATACGCTAAATGCAACCGTGATTCCTACGAAAGTGAGTTAGGTTTTGTGTTGTGTGAGTTTGTCAAAGTGATTTTTAACCAAAATTTCAACATAAAGCTTTTGCGTTAGGGACAATGCAATGCTTTAAGTTGTGGGAGGGAGGGGGGTGTCACATGTGTTACATGTTTTTATGTGAAATTGTGGTTAAAAATGGGTCAAAATGTGATTTTTGAAAAAAAATAAAATAATAAAAAAATAAAAATAAATTGAAATCACATTATAAGAGTTTTGTGTTAATTGGATGTGGAAGTTTCTTCTACATATATTTCTTGAGTGTTTGCAGATTCTGAAGATTAGCTTGTGGATGACTTATTGGAGCAAACTAGAAGATCCAACCATGATTATAAGGTGCACCCGATTCCACTGTATAATTTGGTTATAAAATTGATTTGATAGTTTGTATGTAGTTAGGAATATGTATAATTAGTAGATGATCGAACCATGCCCGATTGAATTTCCCTACTTATTTTTGCTTAGAACGGGAAGGAAGTTAAAATAATATAATATGAAATATAATAATGTAATAGTTGGGTTAAGTCACTTAAATTGATCTTATCCGGCTTGTCACCCACGCACGGTGGCCATAGAAAAAAGTTGGAGAACTGTCATAATTATTGGTGGTTGTCATATGTTGGGCTTGCCTATCTGATTCGTCACCCGTGCAAGGTGGTATTTTAGTTGCTAGCATGGGTCAGACATCGATTCTTATGATGGATATCATTGCACATAGCTGAGATAATTTTATGTGAAATAACCCAATCCTTGTATTGTTGTTAATGAAATTAGAAGGGTTGGTTTAAGTTAGTGCATTAATTAATTAGACTATGTGGTAGATAACTCCATCATATGATATACTAGCAGGCACGAAGCATAATTGTTCCGATTTAATTAAAATTGACTAAATTAACGGGTTCCCGTGTGCCGATGTGTCTTATTATACACCTATACGATAGATATTCATACATCCGAATGATTGGTCTTTATATCAACTTTAAAAGGAGTGTATTAAGCATTCGGGATGACTTGTATAAGAAATGGTTCCTGATGTCTAAAAAAGGAGCTTATGTATGTTATGAGCAAAAAAATGCTTGAAATATGAAGTAAAATTCATGTGCAAAAATAGATCAAAAATTGAAATATATAAGCTAATGTATGATGGCTTATGTGCTCTTAAAAAGTTTGCTCCTATGGTATAAAAACTCCAGTATTATAAAAGTTGTAAGGTATTCTCACCTCTTGTTTTGGATCAATGTTTAGATTGATTATAGGGGTGTACTAAGTATGTTGGGCACATGTTTAATTATATGAAACATAAAGTAAATGGAACCAATGGGAACGGTTATGTTAAGTGTTTAAGAAGGACAAAAATATTGGTAATCATTTTGGATTATTGGTCATATAGGATGGTTATTAGTGTACTAGGTTAAATTTGATCTTTTTGATGGAATTTCACTTGTATGATTAAAAATATGTAATTAACATGCTAAGATATAGTAGATTTCTTCCTCGGGACGCGTATGGGTTAAGTTGGGGAGGTTTGATCGGTGTATTTTACATACACCTCATAACATGTTAATTACGCATTGTTGTATTGTTATTCGTTGTTATACATGTACTTTAAGGTGTTTTATGATTATGTAGGTTTGGCGCATAAAGGAGCTAAAGTTGTGATATTACAAGCTTAAAATAAAGATATGAGAGATTTTGACATGTTGCAATGTTTTGGTCACAACTTATTCATTCGAGCTCCGTTTTTGTTGATTCAAAAGGCCACGGAAAGAGAAAAAAGAGATCTTTATTTTTAGGTGATAAAATACCCGAAAATCTGAAGTTGGCTCGTGATTTAATCTGCTGGAAAAGTCAGTTCGTGGTATTAGCTTTTAGCCTATTTTGGGCCTTGATTATACATATATGAAAGAAAGCCATATTGGGCTGTTTTGGCGTGGAAAGAAAAAAAAAATGAAGCCCTTTATATTATACATTCGACACAGAAACACAAGAGAGGAGGAAGACCCCATTTGAATTGGATATAATAACTCAGCCGTCATTTTTTTATTCGGGAAACCAGAGACAGCAAGGATTCCCAGAAGCCGATTCATATTCATATATATAAATTTTATTTTCTCGGCGACCGTGAAGAAGGGAAAAGGATTTAATTAAATCCTTGGTTTCAATATCATTAGTACGTACTAGCATGCAAAGTAGAATGAGCGCGATGTCTACGATTGTGATGTCCGGCTAAACCTTTTAGTAATCTCTCCCGGGAAAAGATATATTTGGTTTGATCATGTTTACGGATTTTATTTTGTTTGTCAAACATTAATTCACATGATTTTAATTCATGTCCTTTATTTGATTTTAATGTTTTAATATAATTATTTGGTGAATTATTGTGAGAATAAGTTATTGCGAGTCAACGATTGTGCCGAGCCTAATTAGTATAGGGGTTAAGACGGTCGTATGGTAAACATAATTTGTACCCATAATTGTTCATTTGAGTAATTATAAAAATTAATTGGTATGATTATTATAAGACATGTTATTGCTAGTCAATGAGTCGTGCCGAATCTAACTAGTTTAGGGATTAAGATGATTCATGTGGTGAATATAACTTGTGCCCAAATTGTCCTTTTCAATTAATATAAACAATGTCTATGTGGTTTGAAGACAAACGTTAGTAATTATCCGTAACTTAGTCATATCAATATATCCGGAGTTGGGAGGGATTGCTTTTCTACCCAATTGTTTACAAATTCTACTTTTATTTTCTTATTTACTTTTTATTGCTTATTTACATTCAAGTTAATTAGTAGTTTAATTATTAGCTTATTCCCTTTCTAGTTAATTAGTATTTAGTTATTAAGTTTTCAAAACCACAACTTTTATTGATAAGTGATCACCTAAAAACTTAAATTAAAACCACATACTCCTCGTGGATACGATACCTGCTTGCCCTATCTAGCATAAGGTAATTAGGTTTATTTTTTATTGATACAACGACATCGGTCAATAGTCTTATGTATCTCTTCTGGAAGTGTGAACCAAAACGCGAATCTCTGACACGGTCACTGGAGGTGCGCCTTGTAGCTTGAATAATCTTCTGCCGAAAGAAATCTCTGCCAATCTTCCAAGTGAACTGACCTAGCCAAATGATCTATTACGACCCAATTCGTGTTGTCCTTCCTAAATGTGTGTAGAAATCCTGTTACAAGGTCCATGAATGTTTAACCTCACTTCCACATATGAATATCCAAAGCTAAGGAAAACCACTCGTACGTTGATGCTGAATCTTAACCTGTTGACACGCTAAACATTTCGCCACCAAGGTTGTCACAATCGTCTTCATACCACTCCATCAAAATTTTGCTTCAAGTCTCTATGCATAATAGTACAACTAAGATGGATAGAGCAAATCGAACTGTGTGCTTCAATCAAAACCGCTTCTGTCAAGTCTTCTAACACAAATCATATTCCACTGTCTTGCTCCTGAGCTTCTTCACGTTCGTCACAAATCACTTCCAGTCATGCGTCGTCTAGTTCACCTCCTACGGTTCTAGCTGTATTGAAGTATAACCAAATATTCCCGTGTTACATAAGGACATAACTAAGTCTCCTTCTTGAGCAGAAACAAATCTCTTTTCAGCGTTTCAAAATTCTCCTCTCATTCTTCATCCCAACCAAATTTACTCTTCAGAAATATTACATAGAGCTTCTTCTAACGTAGAAATTTCAACACAGACTACGAAGATGATCCCAGTGTTTCTCTTTCGTCTCTGAATATACCAATATGTCATACTATGATAATTTATCCAAGTATTCATGAAAGACACGATTTAACAAGTCCATAGGAACAGTCGGAGCAGTAGCCAATACAATTGGCATCACTAATACTCATGAAGACCATAATGAATACGAAAGGTAATTCTAGCAACATCTCGCTCCTTTAAACGTAACTGAAAATAATCGGATCCAAACTCAATCACTGAGAAAAACTTCACACCCTGAAGTTGATTAATCAAATCGTCGATTCGAGGTAACGAATAACGGTTCTAACCACAATACTATTTAGTTTCTAAAATTCAATACACAACTTGATGCTGTCATCATCATTCTTCACGAATAAAACTAGAGCACCCTACGGAGACACACTCGAACGGATAAAACCACTTCCTAGAAGTTGATCCTTCAATTCTTTCCATTTAACTGATGTCGTTCAATACGTAATTTCAGAATTAGGCAAAACATTGCTCTTATACGGATAGGGTTTCTGAATCAACAAACTTACTGATCTCAGGACACTGCTCAAGATCTCCTATGATCCCAATAAGTTCAAGTTATATGATCTAACTATTATCACGTTGGCCAGACGTCATAATACTTGCATCATATACACATGACTTTATTGCAATCACATTCTACCTTGAGTCGTGACTAAATAAATTCTCATAACCAGATCAAAACATCTTCACATTCAGATGGTAATCTTGGTAGTTCATTAAGGAATACATCGCAAACATTTCAAACAACCGAATAACTCTCGAGGCGAGTTTCATCAAACGAAATATTTTCACATCCGCGAGGGATTAACGTACGAGTTTTCAAAGCAAAGGTGATCATAATTGTTTACCAGGTTGGGAACCATGGTACAAAATTTTGAGTTTCTCAAATCGCTAAAGATGACAAATCTAATATGACCGTTATTAGCATCTCGATTCTTAGTCAACAAAATCCATATCCAGAATAATATCGAATCAAACATTCCCAAAGAAAACAGAGTAGCAAAACGAAACTTATCTTCAAATATCTTCAAAACGTACTGAAAAATTCTGATACTCGTGACGGATAATCACAAGATTTCTCATAGAGATGGAATTAGGTATAGCAAATTCTAATAGTACAGAGGGGACCTTAATATGCTTACAATAGCAAGAGAAATCACAGAATGTGTCGAACACATCGGATTCATACATATTCGAATTCTCTAAACGGACAAAAAGGCATCTAAATGAATAACAAACGAGTCAAAGATCGAAGTTCAAAAGAATGTGATAACCTTAGAAAGTGAAACCTGTAAGGCATTGCTACAAAAGTCTCAAAGCATTCTAAACTTATCTGATCACTAAACCTATGTTGCGTATCCTGCTAAATTTTCTAATTCTCCAGAACGAATGATCTTCTAGGGGCTTAACTAAAAGCATAGGCACAAATCAGAGTGATGTGGAAGAAAGATAGCTAACTAATGCCTTATCATATAATCTACCCAATCCTCACCGGTCATAACAGAAATTACTACGGGGAGAAACCTAAAGCAAACCTTTCTAAGGTTATTCCATAAGCTCCTACAGTGTAAACCTAAGGGTCCAAATCTTCACAGGCCATAACTTATGTACTACAAGTCGAAACCTGGCTCTGATACCATAATTGTAGCACCCCAACCCGGCAAGGGTCAAAATGCCATATTATGGTGTCAATCAGAACATACAAACTCAAGTGGAAGACTTATAAACATAATAATTACAAAGGTATTCTAAGATGATAATAAAATACTAACTCTAAACATGATGAGTTCCAAAACTAAAGTACAAAACCAAACTAAATTTAACTGAAGCTATATCCAAGTCTAATCCAGAAGCAAATGGGTATCTATCGTCAGGGTAGTCCACTAAGAGCTCCTATGCACTCTTCCCTCAAATCCCAGCTTTCAACCTAAAACCTGCCGCAAGAAAAGAAATGCGGCTGAGCTTAAAAAGCCCAGTGAACATATATAAACAAATGAATGATCGAACATATATAAGTATAGGGAAAAGGAACATAACCTCCTGCTGAACGAATATCATCTGTCAAACGGATAAGAGATCAAAGATCAACTGAACAAAATGTCATATACCATAAGAAGCAAATCATAGCGAATCATAAGGAGATCATATTGAAGTCAAAGGAATCAAACAGAGAATAATAATCATATAACAGAACAGAATAGAAATGCCCATGAGCTCAGAAAGCATGCCACATGCTTAGTCACATAATCACATCATATCATATCCATATATCCGTCAAATCATAAGTTGTACAAGGAGGGGATACCTCTCAAGTACCAAATGGAGTAGCTAGCTCCCAGAAGTGAAATGGGGTGCATGACACGCACAAACCAATCACTAATCATATCCAGAACAGAACATAATAGAATCTAGGATGCATCCATACGCCCCCTACAAAACAAATCATATATATACACCTGCTCATGACATGTATATACACATATCATAATGGCCAATGTGCACAAATATCATAACAGAACAGAAGGGGACACCGTGGATCAATCACACCTCCACAGAAAGTGTCATGCCATTGGTGCCTCAATGACATGGCCATGGTACCTCCATGGCTAGGAATACAGATAGCTCAGGCAACAGAACAGAACAGAACATATCATATCAAGTCATCATATTATATCTAATCAGAGCATATCAAAACTGAACGGAATCATATTATAGCAAATGGATAGCAACCGAATATCATATCAGTGAATAGTAAAATGAATATCAAGCCAATGATCATATCAAGGGAATCATAGCAAAGGCTCATATCAACGAAATCATAACAAGTCAAACAAATCAAAGTTAAGGATCGAGAAGTCATGAGAGAAAACACCCTTACAGAGAAAGGGTAGAATATCTGTACCTCAAACCGCAAATGAAACCATATCAGAAAACACATGGATTGGAAGTTACTCCTTCTTCAGCGAATCTACACGAATTAATGATCGTCTTATTATTTAAGAACCATTTCATAAGTTATTTCTGATTCAGTACTTATTGTTGTTCAGATTGACATATTAGGGTTTCCTGCTATTTATAGCAACTTTTCAAATTTAGTAACTTTCCATTTTTAGTAACTTTTCATATTTAGTAAGTTCCTAGATTTAGTAACCTCGATTTATGACTCACCATTAATTCACTTAGGGTTTCTTTATCAAAATTAGGTTAACATAAGACCCAATATATCATAATTATCACTTAAGTACCTTATAGAATCCAAACACGTCAAATGATATGAATATCACAAAAATATTAGTTTCTTAACAATTTCTGATTTTAATATGTTTTAGCCTTCACTCTACGAATTTTCAAACCATATCTTGACTCTAATTTAGAAGCTATAATAATTTACACATATACCTATTCATCTTATGAGCTTACATGAATTTCCCCATAATTTATTATTAAGTACAACCACCATTTCAAAAATTGTTTATCCAAACATGTCCAGAAAGTGAACTGCAGGTACACCCCGAAAGTTTACATTTATTAGACCCACTTGAACACTTCAGAAAAATCTACAAAAATTTCAGAAGTTACTAAACATGTGTAAAATACTATCTCTAAAAGGAGACCTCTCAACTCTTTATATATTTGAAATGAAAAATCATAGAAGCTGACTGATTTTACGTTCGCAAAACTCAGGTTTGACACATGATCCCATAAAATTCAAAAACATGGTCAATACAACTCCAATTCATTCCAAACAAATTGGAAAACTTAAATAAGACATTAAAAAAGGATTAAAAGAAAAGAACCAGCATTATACACTTATGAAACTCAAGCAATAGTGCACACATATTCAGCTTACAAAACTGTCTCATTCAGAAATCGGTTTAAGACCATTATATCACATGCTTACTTACACAAACGCACCCAATGTTTTAACCAAACCATAACCTCGCCCTTTTAACCTTTTTAATTCAGATTACAAACATGTCTTTAAACCTCATTTGACAACCGCATAAGCCACGCATGACCACACTATTTGACAGCCAATGTAACGACACCAACATGTGAAATAATGGGACCAAAACAACCCAACACTTAGCCATATTCAAATCTGGTCACACATCCATTTTTATAGTGTAATTACAACATATAAACACATGTTTTACAGCCTATAGATCGACACACAATCACAAATACAAAACAAAAAATAACGCGTACATGATCCACATAGAATAACGCATAAACGAGCACTAATCTCCATGTGTTAAATGCATGCGTCTCATCATAATTATTTAGGGTTTATAGGTACTTCTAAATCATATATCACTTAATTAGGATATATTAGTGAATCTGGATCACATCCTTATGATTTTTCATGCCTACCAATTAAGCTCCAAAAATTCTGAAATAATTATATGTGATTCCCATATTAGTTTAATATCTTCACAAATTTTTATATATTTTAATATCAAGTATTAGTACCTTTTCAAAAATAATCTTTCCAGACCTACCTAGAAAATTAACTGCACATACATACAAAAAGTTTTCCTTTAATTAACCCATTGAGGCATTTCAAAAGAATTCACAAAAATTCCAGGAAGTCACACATAACTTAAATATCACTCCTGTAAAAGGAGGGCTCTCAGTTCCTTGTGGTTTGAAAATTAAAAATCAAAAACATAGACTGATGTTCAGACTCCAATTTCTCAGATTTGACAACTAATGTTCTGCAAATGAAAAGGCTATCTACCTGAAATCCAATGACCATGAAACTTATATTTCCAGAAAGTACACTGATTGAACTTATGTTTAGACTCAAAAATCACCCAAAAACACATTGGCATCATCAGTTTAGACATCCCTCAATCCGACCCAATTTCTGGACAGCATCACATCAATTTTCAAACAAAACCCTAACTTTTTAATCTTGCGTATTATTATATAAACACTTAACCTAAATGTTCTAATCATCATTATACTCTAAATTACAGATTATTAACATTCTTTTATAAACCCTAATTCCATCACGTAGGTTACATAATTAATTTAAAAGTTTAAGCTTAAAAATTAAAGAATTTAGAAGATGAAACTAATTGAAGCTCGAAAACCCAAAACCCTAGATCGATCCCTCTTTTTTTTCTTCTCTGAATTCGGTCTACAGGTTCTAGGGGAAGGGTTTAGATCCATTTTTATTTTTGTATAATGTGGTTTGGATCAAATTCTAGTTGGGCTTGGATTTGGTAAGTAACAAAATTAGCCCAAAACCTTATATATATTTAAAACAATTGGCCCAATGTTATATTTATATTACTATTTATTTATTTAACTTATGGTATAATTAAAGTAGATAATTAAAATGTTAATATGAATTCTAGGGCGTTATAAATAAGGTGTAAAGGGGTGAGAGATGATTATTTTTGTATTTTTTAATGGTTTTTTTGAAAGCATGTAAAATATCTCGGGGTTTGAAGAGTTTGGTTCTTAACTACTAATTAAACTAAATAAAACTAAACTAACTAATTAAACAGAAAAGTAAATTGGTGAACTTCTTATGATAGGTAAATGTGTTTACTTAGAATATCCTTACTCCCTAGTTATCTCTTATTAATTAGTCGAATTGTCACGTCCTTGTTTTAATTATCGCGTTGTATTCCTTATTATTGGTTGTAGGGTGGTGCCGAATTCGCTAACTCTATGAATATATTGGTCTTGTTAAGAAATCTTAATGTCTCCAATCAGCAATTATGCCGTCTCGTTAAGACTTCTTAATGTCAACAATCCGCAATTCACGCAATAAATACAATGAATAAAAACAACTAGTGCACTCTAGTGAAGAAAGTGTTTAGTTGGACGTTCAAGCTAATATACTTAAGATAAAGCCGATTTTCCTGCTCCTAACGCGAGACAACTAATTAAACAAGAGACGACAATCAATAATTAACAACTAGGTTTCATTAAATACTAAGTAAACACTAATAGATTTAGCCAAGCATGTTAAAAAGAAGAGAAGACAAACATATAATCAAACAACACATAGACACATTAAATGATTAAAGAGGAATAACTTATCTTCAATTAAAACATGGAGTTTGGGGGCAAAAAACCCTTACAAGAACTGTAAAATTCTTGCATCAAAGTGTTCCCAAGATACATCTCCAAGATGTCACACACATAATGGAAAACATACGAATATATATATATATATATATATATATATATATATATATATATATATATATATATATATATATATATATATATATATATATATATAATTGTGACGGCGTCACTTTATAGTTGTGACGCCGTCAGCTCGCCGTCATTAGGGTTTCGAAATCATGCACCGACTTATGTGACGACGATACCTTATGGTTCGTGACGCCGTCATGCAATGTTGCATGGTAGTGACGCCGTTAGCTCTAGGCCGTCACCATCGTCTGAACCATCACCTAGAAATTTTATAACTGATCTGGAAACTTGATTCTTCAAGTGACGGCGTCACTTAGTGGATCTGACTCCGTTACACTCCTTTTCTTGTGACGTTTTTGTGACTTGGTCATTTTCTTCGTTTTTTTTTCCAAAATAGCCAAAAACGCGTCCAATTCCAACATTCGCTTCCCAAGTACCTAAATCTCGAAAAGAAACGATTTAGGGCAATAAATGATCAAATATATACGAGTTTAGAGACTAAATGACCCCTCAAAAATGCACATATTAAATCCTTATCAAATATCCCTACACTTGGGATTTGCTTGTCCTCAAGTGTCACAACTCGTAATTTCAGGTCATTTTCCAAACCCCGACAAGTTACTATTCATCATTCACTATTCACCGATCAATATTCATCATTTCACTATTCATTATTTTTGAAGTCAGTTTGAGACTTTGAGAAGTCGTCAAAAATTTTACTATTCACATGACACTATTCATTCTCGGAGGGAAATTACTATTCATGGGCATCATTCATCATGTCATAAACTTGGTTTACGGGTATTCAAATGCGCGTAACCAGTTAGGTTTAGCTGCGTATTCATGCATCATCAGTAAAGGCACATCATACAGACTAGAGTAGTCTGCATATCATCAGTAACATCATTATCATATCAGTTCATGCATGGGTTTGTGTGATTTTCATTAACGTATGCTTAATTGTTTAATTAACGTTACTACACAGTCATTTCTACTTACATTATACCCAATACTCCCAACTATGATCCAAATACATTTTCAAACTAATTTTAATAAGGGATAATTACTAAAATAGCCCGATTGCCCAAGTGCTAAGAGTATCTGTCCCGATCTCAAAAAATTCCCCCCTTAGCCCAAGGGCAACCGTATATTCACGTATTGTACAGCAGTGTTTTTTGGGCAACTTTTATTTGTTGGGCAACCGTATATTGTACAGATGGTTTTTTTTGTCATTTCACATATTACTCATACTACTAAAAACCAGGACTGGAACAAAATAAAAAGCATTTCCGTGCCCACAATTCACTCACCAAAATCAAATCAAACCAAACACCACCCTTCACTTCACTCACTCACATCGCCGCCGTAAACTACCATGTCCTTGGATACTGCTTACTACTCTGAGATTTTAATATTAGGAGGAAGATTTGCTCTTGGATACTGCTTACTACTCTGAGATGAAGGATGCGGGGTTTTTCGATTCTGAGTGGGAATAAGGATCCGTCTTCACCTGTCAACAATAAGTTGTTTTTATTATATCCTCTCACAACTCACACCACCACAACTACCCAAAAACACGTCGCCACCACCATCCGACGCCACCACCACCTGACACCACCTCCACCGGACTCCACCAACACATAACACCGATACTTTTATTTCGAGTCGTATTTGAAGAACGCGTGTAAGCGATTTGTGATGGGCCAGAAACATACTTTTATTACTGATGATAATCCTAATAAGGATATCAATATTGCTTTTTTTAATCTCCCTATTATCAAAAGGTATATATAAATACTTATTGTTTTTATAATTTTGCTTTAGTTGTTGCTATGTTTGTAAAAGTTTAAAACTTTATATGTGTTGGTGTTATAGATCGAGGGAACTGAGTACTTTTGAGATAGGTAGACTAGTATCAGTAACGGGTGTGGTGACTCGTACAAGTGAGGTTAGGCCGGAGTTGCTTCAGGGTACTTTTAGGTGTTTTCGTGGATTAGCCTATGATATGTATGAAAATTGCAATATTGTTGTGATGTTGTTTAGTGATGTTTAATGGGATTTTTAACGAATCTCTAATTATCTGGTATCGCAGACAAATCCAGAGATTGTGAAAAGATGGAGCAATGAAGTGCAAGAAGCAGTTCAGTTAAGGTCTGCACTTGTACAGTTTCATGCACTTGCTCTGCTTCACCAGGTATCATTTTGATGCTCATACTCTTATCATTTTTATATATATTAAAACACATTCAAAACTACGTCGTTCAATCTACAATACCATTGTGGGCTGCTACACAAATTTTTCGGCCTGCTACCTACCGCCCGATCCATTTCCATGTTCGGCCCGTTGTTACTCAACATAATACGCAGAATTCCAGAACCATCGACATTCATCTTCAGTCTTCTTCTCCATGTTTCTTCTAGGTCACACCAATTACTCAACAAAGGGGGGTTTACAGTGTTCTACTTCCCTTACGATCCACAGAAACCCACCACAAGTCCACAATCGAAGGAATTTCTACAGAGGTAAATTATTCTCTGTTTTGTGTTATCTAGAGTTGTGGAATTAGGCCGTCTTTATTTTTTCATGTCTCATGTGTTAATGTATTGGTGCCTACCACGTGTTTGATGAAAGTCCTCAAAGAATTTGCTTTATTGATTATTAGGTTACTCAAGCTTATCTAATATGTCAAATTTGTTTTGTTTTTGTATAAGGTGTGCTTATAGGGACGACAACAACGGAGTTAGCAGCATCACTTTCTCTTCCTGCTTCAGCAAGGATATTTGAAGCCGATGGTTTCGTGAGACAATTGGCTTCTCCATCTGTAAGTTCCAAAACTTTTGAGTAATTTCTTAGGTGTAGTGTAAGTGTTATGTTCATTGTGGTGTCGATGCTACTTTTCATTTCATTTGTTACATAGGATAGGATTGATATAAAAATATGAAATATTCAGTTTGGAATGTTTTCTTTTTGATAATTATAATTGGTTTGAGATAAGAATAATGTATATTTTTATATTTAAGAGCTAAGTTTGCAACTGCTACAAATTAAGAAATTGTATTATGGAATACTTATGAAACAGTGAGCGCTTATCTGCTTACCAACCTACCTGCTTATCTTTAAGTGTTTGGTCATTTTAAAATAAGCAGATTGCATGTTCTATCACTTAGCGGTTTTATAGAGTTTGCAAAAATATGATTTGGTAGACGTTGATCATTAGTTGGTCACCATCTTGCTTTGTAATGCACATTAGTTTTGTATCAAATGCCCGAATGAAACGTTTTTGCTAAATTTTCATTCTTATAGCAGATGCTATCAAAGGGGTTTGAACAGAAAGTTGTGACTTTGGATTTGGGTACTTTTTGGTGGTAGTGGCCCGGTTAATAAAGGTATACTTTCACGAGCTACAGGCATGGCCATACTGCACTTTCGGTGTACAGAACCACTGTGTTTAGCCACTCGGTCTTTCCTAACAAGTACTTTCAGCAACATGAAGGTATATATCGCGCACTCTATCCATTTAGTATGGCAGTTTCATTTGCAACTTTTTAAAGTAAACAAGTTACAAGTTACATGATTATTGTTATGTTGCAGGTAGTAAGTATCATCCCGCTGAAAGATGGGGTTATTAGACAGTTGGATACAAATTGGGTTGACCTGATTCGTGCAATCTGGGAGAATTAAAGGATGGTCTGAAACCGAGGCAACACACAATCATGGCCCATTTCTTTGTCCTGCTATTAGCAATCCGGGACCAGCTGATTCAAATGCTACAATGACACTACAAAAGGCCAGTCGCCTGTCTGCAATTTCAACGTGAGGGTATCGTTGGTTGTTATAGGATGGACTGTTTGCAATTTGTTAACGCATGTGTTTGATAGCCATGACTGATGTTCTTCGTAAGGTAACATATGTAACTATTCAATCATAAAACCATCATGAGAACAATTATATGTGCATCTTATTCAGTCAAAGTTAGAATATATGGTACTTTATTTATAATAAAAATCTTTATATTGGGTGGTGAGATTTTTTTCTGTGATATATAGCAAGAAGAGGTTATATGTGTCTTATAGTGTAGTTAAATGCTACTTATTAGTTGTCATTCAAAATCAAAATAAGCCCTATGCAATGAGTTAATTTATATTAGCTCTGTTACACATTTTCACCATCCAGCTTCTCACTTCTGTTACACATTTTCACACTTTCACCATTCACCTTCTCACTTTTCTTTCTCATTTTCTTTGATGTCGCAGGTTACTTGCAGAGGTATCCGACCCAAATGTGTGTGACAACATAGATAGGAGAGCAGGTGTGTGTGCTGGTCGCAAAAGGAGTTTGACTGAAATGCGCGCAGGTATTCTATAACATCATGTACACCAATTGTCAAATTTTAACTCACTCTCAGCAGATGAATTAGTGATCATTTTATGTTACGGTCATTGTAGGCAATTGTCAATCGAGAGGAGCCCTTCAATCACTGGCAATGGAACGGCAAGCACGTCAGCAACGGTGCGTAGACGTGAGTCGTCCAGTTTTATTTTATTCTAACATTCTTTTACGGACTTTGTGCTTTTTAAATGTTGTTGTCGACTTTAGTCATTCGAGTCAGATAGCCATGCCATTTGTTAGCAGCCATATATTTATGTGTCATTTACATGCGTTAAAAAGCTACCTTAACTCATAACGTTCTAACGTCACCCTTCTCCAAAGTTTGTCACTGCTATTTGTTAGTAGCCTGTTTTGCACATTTTTACTACACTATTTAAAAAAATTGTTTTCATTTAATGTAACCTGCAAGTACAGCGTGCGTTGCTGGTACGCTTAACACTTTTTGACTGATCCTTCTATGTCACTATGATTGTAGGCGACTCAGAGACGCAGAATACTCCATAGACTATAACAGCTGTGAGGCGACCAACAGGATCGAGTTATGCTACCGGCAAAAGGAGTCTCTCAGAAATGTACACAAGTATTGTCCAATATTATGCACAACCGTGCTCAAATCCATTGTGGCTTTCAGTCGACCTGGTAATCACTTTCTGTTCCAATTATTGCAGGCATACATGATTCTGAAGCTGCGCCTTCAACCACTAATACCAGAAGGGCGGGTAATGAGCAGCGGCTCGCAGGCATGAATCATCTACTTTTATATTACTCAAGGACCTCATCTGTTATTGCAGATGTATCCAACATCAGTGACAAATTGCTTTTCCCTTTTGAAACAAGTGGCCGTGAGCTCACTGATGCTACTGCTGCAACAGAGGTTAATGGCATCGGTGGCTTAAAAGACCGATCGATTTCTGTGAGTAGCGTTGTGGAATGAAGTGTCTTCCAACATAGAATCAAAAGAGGTTATAGGAAAAAGAGTGCTAGCAGACACACACATACACCGATCATGGTATACGTCTCATTAAGTTGATTTAACCTGGAATAGTTTTGTAATTTATATTGATTGTTGCTACTATAGTACTATGTGTTATTAAAATTTCATTTTGCATTTCATATCAGAATAATTCATAGTGTGCCTTTCTTTAGCAAAAAAATTACGTTCAAAAAACCCGCGAGGCCGCAACGCGGCCGACCGTCGCCCGACTCGTTTAACCTATAACACAACCCAAACGATCTACTGAATGGTCTTCTACAAGCATGTACGAGTACTCATTATAATTTACTTATGGAATAGAAGTTAATAGACTGTCCAAATCGGCGAATTTAAAATGTGATGCTATTTCGGTATATATCAATAACTGCTATAGGATTCTAGAACACTAGAATAGTCTTTTATTACACCGTGTAGGACACATTAAGTTTGTAGGTGTCGGCTGCTATTAGGGACACACTTAGTCTGATGGTCTTTTTACTATCTCTTAACAAATACCATGTGCGTGGCTGTATGAACGACTACTGGTTGCAGATAAATATCTGTGTGTATGCACGTGTGTGCTGACACATCATTCTGTATGTTGCACATCCTATACTTAATAATTTGATTTAGTTGCAATAAGTTTTCATGTAGTTTATTTTATTATAAGGAGCAATAACTGAGTTTCTGGTTTGATATCTCTTTCTCCCTTGTGAAGCTTTCTTCTTATCCGTGGTCATCATTTTGTATCATGCTAATTAACTTGGATGTCAGTACTTTCTATTAATGTAACGTATTTGGTGTATTTTCAGATACGGCAAAATGATAGGTTAGGTGTGAGCAAATTAGTTACCAGCTTGACAAGGGGTACCGTCCGTTCACCTTTGGCTCAGTGTTTGTTGATTCGCTACACCAGTCTGGTATTTTTTCTGGATCTAAGTACTTCTCCTTCTTTTGAAGGGAGTGTTAATACAAATATCGTACTAAAAACGTTATTTATATTTTACGATCTTTGCTTAATGTTTTGTTCATGACAAACACAAAGTATATTCCTTAAGCAAATTATAAATACTAGTTAAAGACTTTTTCAAACACACCTTTTATATAACATGATCACTAACATTATATGAGTATTTCCTTTAATGGAAACTTTAGTTTAAAAGTTACTAAGTAATATCATGGTATACATCACAAATACAATCTTGGTAAGATTGTGTGATATCTTGGTTAGATATGCAAGCAACATAGTTGACATTTGAAGATCTTGGATGATATGGTAAGATACAACTAAGATATGGTAAGAGACAACTAATCCATAGCTGTCACCATCCCACGGATCCAAGTCCATACAAGGACGGATCCCTTCTGAGGGATCCGCCGGATCCGTGGGAGCCTTTCCTTGCTTGCCTATAAATAGCAGGCTTGGTATTTGATCTTGATAGAACTTAGAAAAGAAAACACATACATTCACTTTAGTTACTAACCACAGTAGTTATATATATATATATAGATGTTTCTTTTGTAGCAAAGAAGAGCAAGTATACAAGCTTCAAATAAGCAGACTGTTGTGAAGTTGTAGTATAGGTTCTGTGAAAACACTTTAAGTGTTTCTTATCATTTGTATCAGTTAGATCAGTAAGTGTGGTTAGTACTTTAGTCCTTAAAGTACAAAGAGTGTAGGGAGTGGTTGTACCCGTGTAAAGAACTCGACATCTAGCTTAGTGTCGGTAAAGTAAGTAGGCGACGTCAGGTTGGTTCTACCTTGTGAAAAGAACCCAGTGTTTAGCTTAGTACCGGAAAAGGAAGTAAGCGACGTGTAAAGGTTTTCTCCACCTTGAAGGGAGTTTGTTTCTTAGTGAAAGATATCTCTCGAGTAAGCAACTCGAGGAAGTGGAGTAGGGCAAGGATAAGGATCTCTTGCAAACCGAACCACTATAAACACTTGTGTTATGTGGTTTGATCTTTCATCTCTTTATCTCTAGTTTATATTGTGTGATAACTTAATTTGTGAATGTTTACCTATAACTAACAAATTAAACAAAAGAAACGGCAAAAACTATTCAACCCCCCTTCTAGTTTTCCACAATTGGCATCAGAGCTACGTTACTCAAGACTTTTAAAATAAACTGTATTTTAAACTTGAAACGATCAAATCGATTTTGAAAACTTTAAAGAAGGGAAAATCCTTGCAAAGATCACCAGTCAGCAAAAACAGTTTTTATAGTTTGGAAAAACCATTTTTCTTGTAATGTCAAAAGACTTAGATCTTGATAGTACTTTAGCTAGACACAATATTTCACCTAAAGCTCTTGATAAATCCATTTCTAGTAAGTATTTTGACAGGAAAGATCTTGACCCAAAGTGGATAGTTATAGCAACTAATATTGAAGATTCTAAGGATCATTCAAGGATGACATTAGACGAACTCATAAGATATCTCAAAGCTCATCTAGCAATAATGGAAAAAGACTCGAAGTTACCTAAAGACAAAGAGGAGTTGATAGCTTCTAGCACTAGTTTCAACAGTGAAGATATGTCTAAAGACAACAAAGTGGATAGTACGGAAAAGGTATCCTCTGACTCTTCATATATATTTAAAAACTACGACACATTAAATATAGAATACAATAGATTAAGTAAATTCATTATAAACGTCATAAGTGAAAATAAGATATTTAAAACCAAAGAGGAATACTTAATGAATAAAATACATAAGCTGAAAGAAAAAGTTAAAAACTTAGAAGAAAAAGTGAAAACTGAATGTTGTGCATCATGTCAAGAAATAGAACTTAAATCAGTGTCACATAAACTCACACTAAGCAAATACATAAAACAAAATCTCAAGTTTCAAAGATTCAATAAACACATAAACTGTGCAGATGATACTATGAGAATTCTTAAGTCATCTCATGGTAGCTTCAAGCCTGATTTTATGAAAAATAATCATTTAAGTGATTTTGAAACGATAAATGAAAATCATAACACATCAACTGAGTTGGTAAGCCACGGATCCCACGGATCCAAAACTTTGGATCCGCGTAGTATAAACAAAGGATCCGTGAGTGCAGTAGAAAAATTGAAAAATCAATATTCAAATAAAACTAATTCAAAAACGATCAAAGACAGGAATGTAGTTAAGACAACAGTAAAATCATACATAGGAAATGAGCTTAGTAAACAAATACCATTTGACTATTTCGGAGATATTAGTGAACCATGGTAATATGTTATTTAACCCAAAAAGGACCCATGAAATATTGGGATCAAACACTCAAGTTTTCTTTAGGTATGCTTAAAAGAGTTTGGTCTTTATGATCTTACTCAATCCCAAGATACATTGATAAATACAAAGGTATCTTCTCTAATCACTAAAGTGCTCATCTGGATAAATAGCACTTTTGGTATTAATCATCAAAAAGGTATGAACTCTCATAACTCTACTCATAGATGATTTATGATTTCATAACTATTTCTTTGAAGTATAATTAATTATTAATACCTATGTAATAATTAAAATTACATGTGTATAAGATAGAATAATTACTAGGAAAAGGTTTTAAAACCTTTGCTATAACTGGATATAACACCCCAAGACAAATGTTGTCTCATATCCTTGTGTTATATCTCAACACTTAGGAAATACCCATAAATAGATAAGTTCTTAAAACTTGCAAGAACTCTGACCAAGATAAGAATTAATCAACACATTTGTGATTATTACATCCATGAATGTTCCTAAGTGAGTTCTTACTTAATAACCTTAAAAAGAACTTGGAAGAAAATTAATTTTAGGATAATCTCACCATATTATAAAGGTTTATATCTTCATAACTCATAACAATAATACATAGGTTTAAACAATATTGTGTGTAATAATCCAATCTATTTGAAAACATTGAGATTCAAATAATTCAGTTTTTTCTCTAGAATCTAAGTATGATTGATAACTCTAGAGCATAAATCAAAAGTATCTAATTTAAATTTGAACATATAGGAAAAACATATTTTCATATACTCTAGCTTTAGCTAAAACTTAGTAGAAACTCATCTCCTTATCAAGATATGATATGACCAAAAATCATGCATGATAAGTAAAACTTCAAGTACCAAACAACTAGGAAATTGTTTTCACTCAATCGTGAAAATTTGGGATAAAAATCATTTTGCATTAAGGATCAAAATAGTTAATTCTTTGGATAACCTTAAAAATAGCAATACATTAGTAGAACACCAAACCTTGTGTATAACTATTATTCTTAGATCATTAAATCAATAGATCTCTAAACATGCTGTGTGCCAATGTAAGACATTGTACCACAAATCACTAAGAAACGAACATTCCTTAAACAAGTTAAGGAGAAGAGTGGAGAAAATACCCGTAGTTTATGTCTTTAGTTTCTATTACCAATTCTCTCCTGTTTAGTCAACCTTGCAATCATTCATCTTAACAATTACTTTGCTCGACTGTTTTGAACAGTGAAATACAATATGCTGTATTAAGAAAATCTCTCAAAGGATTAAATCTTCTTACAAACATCTCAAGTAAGAAATCTCCGTTCCTTATAAAAACATACTAATATTTAGAAATAATCAAAACATTCGTCCAAATCTTAATTTAACCAAAAACAAAAATACCACAACCTTATTCTGATCCTGCGGATCCAATTGACAACAAGGGCGGAACCCTTTTTAAGGATCCGCCGAATCCGTGAATTGCCAAATCCGTCTGTGAGTTACCAAACACTCCTTACTGCACTACACACCTAATTAAAACACTCAATATCAACTCATAGTCGACTCTCACCATCCCTAAATCAAAAACTAAGCCCTTCATCTCATATTCGTGCTTAATCACTCACTGTAAGTTCACCAATTCATTTCAATTAGGGTTTATTATTATTCATACACTACAGATGTTTGCTTTATCAAAAGTTGAATAGGAATTCCATGTTGTTAAACTCTTTAACAAACTCAATAAAACAAACCTCTGTTCATATCTTCTAAAACAATTTTTTTTGGTAGAAACCCTTAACTAGGTAAAATAAATTTCAAACATTACTACTCTTAATTAAGACATTACAGTCAAGTCTTTTGTCAAAAATTAATAGGAGTTACATTTTGTTTAAACTCTTTAAACAAGAACCCCATAAGAAGTCTTTTCAAAATTAGAAACATTGCTAATACAAAATCTAAGAAAACGTCAAACAGAACTGTAAAACCCGAAAATCTAAAACATATTATAAGACCAAATTGCCCTCATAATTTGAACTTGAGTAAAAGTTATCTAACTTTCGAATAAATTACAAACTTATGATAACGAAAGAATTATGACGCGAAATAATTTTGAGGCATCACGATATAATTTTCAAGCTACCAATAATATTTAAAATACACTACGAGTCCAAGTAAACTAAAAATCTCATGTTTCGTATGCGTTTTAATTAAAACAAACAAAGCCGAATCTATGTTACACGAATTGAAGGAAAAGCGTCTAGTTGAAGCGTGTTTGTTTGGGTCTCACTTTGGGCCGAACCACCCTTTGTTTCCACTCCATTAGTCGACCAAAATAGAGGCCAAAGACAGCCCATGAAGGGCCCTAACCAGCCCACACCATGTCGCCATTTTAAGTCCCAAAAGTAAGAAACCCTAAACTCCAAAAAAAAAAAAAAATCTGGTTCTCTTTTTGTGCTGCTGCCGCCACTCTTCCTGCTGCCAAACGAGCCTTTGAAGCCCCAAAAACGACCCCTCTTGATCCCATTCTAAGGTATTTCATTAACCTAACATCAATACATAGTCGTACGAATCGTTAACTAACACAAAAAGGTGCGTTTTGTTGTTTGATCTTGGCTGCCGATCGCTAGAAGGAGAAGAGGAGGAAGAGAATTTTCTTGTGTGGTGTTTTTGACGTCGTGTGATTGTTTTCTTCGTCGTGTTCATCGAGGGTATGATTTATTTGAATCCTTGTTCGATAATTATAACTACATATGAACCTTGAATTATAAATGCAAAGAAAAATGGAGATCACATAAAATAACAAAACAAAAACCCTAAAAGGAATGAACTATGGATCGATCTGAGATTTTGTGTGGTGTAATTCGATTTTGATTATGATATAAGCCATTATAATCTGGCCTAAATGTGAATTAAACTCACCAATAATGATTTGTATCAAGAACTAATGATTTGGATCATAAAATCATAAGAAATCACATGTGATAATGAAAACTGGTTCTGAGGTGAAATTTTGATCAACTTTAACCGACCATAAGTTAATCATACGAACGTATATTTTCATGTTTCTGGAGTCTAAAACTAAGTTCATTGAATTGGCTACCTGGGAAAATTTAGTTTGTAATTTTTAGAGGCCGGGAAGGCTACTTTTTGATTTTTGGGAAATCACATGTCTGATCGGATTTGTAAAGTCTGGAAAAACATTCCGGGTTTTTCATTTATCATTTTCTAACCATAACGAATTAGGATGTGTCCTTTGAACTGGGTAATTTATAAGATGTATACTACTTCTTGGAATTTTTATAGATTTTTATGAATTTTTCTTAAAGGGTTCCTAATTGATAACTTTTCGTATAGTAAAACTTCTCAGAAATCTGGACGAGTTGGTTTAAGTAAATTTTAATACGTACCTATACTACATAATAAAATCTGGAAAAATTTGATAAAATACTTAAGACATGTGGACATCTCTGGAAATTTTTGGGTATTTTATTACTGAGTTTTTGTATGGTTTATGATTTATAGAAAACCTAACAATTTCGTATATAAAACTGTGCGAAGTTATAAAAGGGTAAAAATTGTAAACTAAAGGGTGTGATGTGTTTATTGTGTAACCTAAAGGGTGTAAATGGATATTTGGCTAAAACCAAAGGTCATGACTTGTAAAATCTGTAACTTGATGATATTTTCATATTATACCCTAAACTTATGCTAATTACTAAATGAACCCTAAATTATGAAAACTACTATATGAACACTAAAACTTTGTAAAAGACATTATGAATCCTAAACTATGAATACGATCATCTGTAATACTTAAAATGGAAAGGGTTGTAATTCTTTTCTACCCCTCTAGGTGTGAAGAAGGAGAGGACATGATCCTTTGCATCTTATTCTTTTGGTTTGTGCTTTGCTTTGGAATAAGGTACAGATATTCTGACCTTCTCTGTAAGGTTTCCTATGATTCTTTTCCGATCTGTTAAATATCTGATTGATACTCAGTTACGATCTTTTGCTATGACACCTTTGCTTCGACCTTGATCTCTGATTTTGGACCTATGATATGAAGACCTTATTGATATGAGATGGAAATGTTTTAAGTAAAGTATTTTGAAAGGGTTTTTCAAGCATGATATATTGGATTTAAGAAAACAATTTTTGAAGTTCGTTTTATGAAAACTATTTGAAAGACCATTTATGAAAACTATTTTGAAGCATTGTTTTAAATGAACCTTAAGAGAAAACCTTTTGAAAAGCACTTTTGATATTAAACCTTTTGAAAATTTGACCATCTGATACTTTGACCCTTTTGCTATGAACCTTTTGATATGAACTTTTCATATGACTTTGAGATTCACTTTTGACATGACCTTGAGATATGCTTTGATATGACGTTGAGATACATTTCTGATATATGACTTTGAGATGACCTTGAGATATGACTCTTAGTTTGATACCCGAGCCACCTTTTTGTTTCCTAGCCAGGAAGGTAACCTGGCCATGTCTGTGATGCACCACTGGCATGACTCCTGTGTGGGGGAGTGATTTCTCACGCCGTCCCCTTTTATATTATGATATGGCCATGATGATTTTGAGTATGACTTTGAGATTGACTTTGAGTGGGGGCGTATGGATTGCAATCCTAGGCATGTATGTTTAGTGGATTTAACTATGACTTTGAGTATGACTTTGAGGTGACTGGTGCTGTGTGCATTACACGCCTTTCACATTTCTGGGAGCTAGCTACTCCACCCCTTTGATACATGAGGCCACCCCTCATATTATCTGGTTGCCTGAGAGGTATCCCCTCTGATTGTGAGACTATGATGTTGAGATGTTGACTTTGAGACTATGACTTTGAGTTATGGGCTCGTGGTGGATGACTGTCCTAAACCTTTACTCTTTATTTTCTTTTCTTATATCTCATTCATTATGATATGTCTATTCAGTTCCATTTGATTTTGGTTCCCGTTTATTATATATCTGTTCACTGGGCTTTTTAAGCTCAGCCGCATTTCTTTTCCTGCGGCAGGTTTTAGTAGGAAGCCAGGAGCTTGGGTTTGCTTTGGGATGAGAGATTAGCTTTTGAAGGCGATACCTTAGTTTTAGTATTCATTTATGTATGACTACGTAGATTTGGCATATTTCCTTTGTAATATTGTAAACCATTTATATTATGTAAGTCGTATGTTATGCTTGCCTTTGATATGTCACCATTTGCGTAATACTTCTACCCTTGCCGGGTTGGGGTGTTACAATTATGGTATCAGAGACAGGTTTACGACTTGTAGTACATCTACCCTTGGCCTGTGTAAGTTAGGACCACTAAGTTTCCCCTGTAGGCGCTCGTAGGGTAACCTTTGCGAAGTTGCGTAGGATTTTCCCATAGGAACATAAGTCACAACCGGTGAGGAATGGGTAGACTAGGACATCCATGTGAGTAGTATTTGCTTCCGCATCACTCTGAATCTTGCCCTTAGTCACACCTTATAAGAACGTTTATCTCAGAAGACGAGGAAGTCTTACCTTCCGTCATTTGAGGAATGAACTTTGTATGATAACCAATTCCCTTTGGAAGGATTTGATGTTGACATTTGTCTAGTACGGAATTGTTATCGGAGCATGCTGATGCTAATAACTGATGTTTCATACATCTCAACTCTGACAGTTAGACGATGTTCGTATTACTATCGGTGCACACCCTACCATTCCTATGTTATAAGCTAAACAAGATTCTAATCTTTTGAACTGTTCACTATTCTAACATTCAAATTTGATATATTTGACTTTGATATATTCTAATACTCTCCCATCCCACACTCTGATGAACCATGTACCTAAATTTGATATGTGAACTATCCGTATGATTTGACCACCACATTCGTTCTGAGAATCCGCTTACCTTGGATGTATTGGACCTTGAAGTCTTTTGATTTTGGATGGGTGGCTTCCGTGAAGCTACCGTAAACTACAATATTTGGAAATGTGACCCTTCACAATCTGCTTCACCATATTTTTAGGATATTTTCAATCATTTGAATCTGTTATGATTATTGTGCTATGAAGCACATACTCCGATCTCTTGATTCCCAATTTTCCTCCTAACGCCTGTTAATATCCATTCTTGGAAAGCTCCGACATTTGGAAGTCTTGATGTACGAATTTCTGGTGTTTCCGACGTACCTTTTGAAATCCGTTTGGGAAGTAAAGTTTGCATTGAACTAATCTGAATTGGCGAAACCGCGATACTGAAGAAGTTAAGAGATTGTAGGAACTGATGGAATATGAGTTTTTTTACCTCAGTGATCTCTTTGAATGCTCCTGTTTGTTTATGAAGAAGAAAGAGAGAAGTGTGCGGCGGCACACCGACCATCGTGAATTTAACCGTAATCGTTATTCCATTTTCGCGTACCAATATTCGATTTGTTCTATTTTTGAAACTCCGTAGCAGACGACCTCGTTGAGTTTGAAAGACGGAAGAAGCAACCACAAGAACATCTGAGAAGGAAGTTGATTAGTAGAGATTAAGTTCCGCGAAGCATTACAATTTGATTTGTGAAGAGAAAGATTTGTGATATGAAGTTTTTTCCCTAAGAAGATTTCCTGAAGTTGCTTTAGTACCCGTATGACCACTATGAGTTTTGAATGATGTCAATTGTATTGGCTAGAAGATTCATGTTTTCGCAAGTATTCGGACAAATTGTCATAGTATGAACAGTATGTCTGTGCTTAGAGACGAACGAGGGACACGTTGACCATTTTTAGTATGAAGTGAACCGACCCTTTGTTCTAGGAGAATAGATTTACTTGACGATCAGAGATTGTAGCAGACAACACCACCAGGTATCCGATGACAAAAGAGCTTCCACGAAAAGGACCAAGACTGAAGACCATTGTCAGAGTTAGAAAACTTGTAGAAGCTGTGTAGAAAAGGTTCGTGACATGCGTTACCAAGAGAGAAGCAGGTGAGGAGAAGACAGACTGAGATGAGACTCGATTATACTTCAAGCAGCACGTGGAGATTTCAGTTGGGCATCAAGACGACCAGACCGTAGAAGATGAGCTTTCAACACATAAATCAGGAAGTCCACAGCAGTTTGAGTTGGTGAATTTTGAATCATGCTAGAAGACCTGTAGGAGACACGCAACCTTGTTTCTCTAAGTCATTTTAGTTGTACTAAGATGAATTGAGAGCTGAAGCAGACTCGCAAATGGAGGTATGCACGGTGATCACGTCGGAGATTCACGCTACCACACCGAAGTGTACAGAAGAAGTGTCGAAGACTTGAGGAACCAGACTCAAGTTTATGAGTTTCTTTTTTTTCAACCTATGATCGTATGAAGTGACAAGAGAGAGACTACTTGGAATTTGAAAAGATTCGAGATCATAAAATTGAATGGATGAAATTTTGTAGTAAACGTTTGGAAGATTTGATTTTGTAAAGGATGAAGATATTGAAGACGTAATTCATCTCCTCTTAAGACCACTTAAGTTTCCGTTACCTTTCGATAGGATCTTTTGAATGAGCCTTACCTTATTAGAAATTTCGTTCTGTGTTCGTTATGCATTTGTTTGGATGATGGTTTCGTTATGAGAAAGATGATGAATTGTGGAAGACCTAACGTTTCGACGACGAGTTTCATTTTAAGGTATAC
Source organism: Artemisia tridentata subsp. tridentata (assembly GCA_021014915.2). Taxonomy (NCBI): domain Eukaryota; kingdom Viridiplantae; phylum Streptophyta; class Magnoliopsida; order Asterales; family Asteraceae; genus Artemisia; species Artemisia tridentata. Next base: position 211,111,768 of record CP139504.1, on the reverse strand, counting down.
ACATTCCGTTACGCTATTTATACGTTCAAATTCCTCCGATGTAGAATCCGTAGTGATGTTTGATTTGGACCACCCTTAGGAGGTAGAAAGACTGATAGGTGGTTAAGATAAGTGGTTTGTTTGCGACTTGAGATAAAGTATGACCATCATGATGGTATACTCATATGATGCTGGTATTATGACGGTTCGCGAACGTGATAATACTTACGTCATATGACGTACCCTCATTGTGTTCATAGGATATTTCGAGGAGTACTTTAGAAACCTTAGAATTTTGATTAGAGATGTGAGAAATTTCGCATTTGTAAGATTTAGGTTCGTTCCACCTATACGCTTAATCTGTTTCGCCGTTATGCGATTGATACGTTGGATTCTCGATACGCGGTTACTGACCCTTGTTATTCCGATAAGAATCTTAAGTTCTGCTATAAGTTTATGCCATTTGATATCATCAACAATCTGTATTATGTACGATCTCATCTGATTTGCTTAATCGAATTCTATGGACGGCATGTCCATCAAAGTCCTACGTATTCCAGTATCTCCTCTGAGAGAATATGATAATCCTCTGTCATGTTGGGATATGATCCTTACAATCTGAATTTCGTATGATATGTCATTTCTGGGAACCGAAGTTACTTTTGGATCGGCAATGAAGAGTCATGAGAAACAAGTCTTTTTACATTTCCGTTCGCTGTCCGTTGTGTCTTCTGTTTCGTTTCATCTCCGTTCGTAAAGATTCTTTGGAAGAACCACCCAGAGCGGGAAGCTACCTGGGAGACCGAAGAGTCGATACGAGCTAGTTATCCTCATTTTGTATTCTGATCTAGTATGTCTCTATTTTGTTTCGATCCGTTCATTCCTGATTTCCTTGCAAATTTCGAGGACGAAATTTTTCTGTTAGAGGGGAAGAGTTGTAAAATCCGAAAATCTAAAACATATTATAAGACCAAATTGCCCTCATAATTTGAACTTGAGTAAAAGTTATCTAACTTTCGAATAAATTACAAACTTATGATAACGAAAGAATTATGACGCGAAATAATTTTGAGGCATCACGATATAATTTTTCAAGCTACCAATAATATTTAAAATACACTACGAGTCCAAGTAAACTAAAAATCTCATGTTTCGTATGCGTTTTAATTAAAACAAACAAAGCCGAATCTATGTTACACGAATTGAAGGAAAAGCGTCTAGTTGAAGCGTGTTTGTTTGGGTCTCACTTTGGGCCGAACCACCCTTTGTTTCCACTCCATTAGTCGACCAAAATAGAGGCCAAAGACAGCCCATGAAGGGCCCTAACCAGCCCACACCATGTCGCCATTTTAAGTCCCAAAAGTAAGAAACCCTAAACTCCAAAAAAAAAAAAAAATCTGGTTCTCTTTTTGTGCTGCTGCCGCCACTCTTCCTGCTGCCAAACGAGCCTTTGAAGCCCCAAAAACGACCCCTCTTGATCCCATTCTAAGGTATTTCATTAACCTAACATCAATACATAGTCGTACGAATCGTTAACTAACACAAAAAGGTGCGTTTTGTTTGTTTGATCTTGGCTGCCGATCGCTAGAAGGAGAAGAGGAGGAAGAGAATTTTCTTGTGTGGTGTTTTTGACGTCGTGTGATTGTTTTCTTCGTCGTGTTCATCGAGGGTATGATTTATTTGAATCCTTGTTCGATAATTATAACTACATATGAACCTTGAATTATAAATGCAAAGAAAAATGGAGATCACATAAAATAACAAAACAAAAACCCTAAAAGGAATGAACTATGGATCGATCTGAGATTTTGTGTGGTGTAATTCGATTTTGATTGTGTTATAAACCATTATAATCTGGCCTAAATGTGAATTAAACTCACCAATAATGATTTGTATCAAGAACAAATGATTTGGATCATAAAATCATAAGAAATCACATGTGATAATGAAAACTGGTTCTGAGGTGAAATTTTGATCAACTTTAACCGACCATAAGTTAATCATACGAACGTATATTTTCATGTTTCTCGAGTCTAAAACTAAGTTCATTGAATTGGCTACCTGGGAAAATTTAGTTTGTAATTTTTAGAGGCCGGGAAGGCTACTTTTTGATTTTTGGGAAATCACATGTCTGATCGGATTTGTAAAGTCTGGAAAAACAGTCCGGGTTTTTCATTTATCATTTTCTAACCATAACGAATTAGGATGTGTCCTTTGAACTGGGTAATCTATAAGATGTATACTACTTCTTGGAATTTTTATAGATTTTTATGAATTTTTCTTAAAGGGTTCCTAATTGATAACTTTTCGTATAGTAAAACTTCTCAGAAATCTGGACGAGTTGGTTTAAGTAAATTTTAATACGTACCTATACTACATAATAAAATCTGGAAAAATTTGATAAAATACTTAAGACATGTGGACATCTCTGGAAATTTTTGGGTATTTTATTACTGAGTTTTTGTATGGTTTATGATTTATAGAAAACCTAACAATTTCGTATATAAAACTGTGCGAAGTTATAAAAGGGTAAAAATTGTAAACTAAAGGGTGTGATGTGTTTATTGTGTAACCTAAAGGGTGTAAATGGATATTTGGCTAAAACCAAAGGTCATGACTTGTAAAATCTGTAACTTGATGATATTTTCATATTATACCCTAAACTTATGCTAATTACTAAATGAACCCTAAATTATGAAAACTACTATATGAACACTAAAACTTTGTAAAAGACATTATGAATCCTAAACTATGAATACGATCATCTGTAATACTTAAAATGGAAAGGGTTGTAATTCTTTTCTACCCCTCTAGGTGTGAAGAAGGAGAGGACATGATCCTTTGCATCTTATTCTTTTGGTTTGTGCTTTGCTTTGGAATAAGGTACAGATATTCTGACCTTCTCTGTAAGGTTTCCTATGATTCTTTTCCGATCTGTTAAATATCTGATTGATACTCAGTTACGATCTTTTGCTATGACACCTTTGCTTCGACCTTGATCTCTGATTTTGGACCTATGATATGAAGACCTTATTGATATGAGATGGAAATGTTTTAAGTAAAGTATTTTGAAAGGGTTTTTCAAGCATGATATATTGGATTTAAGAAAACAATTTTTGAAGTTCGTTTTATGAAAACTATTTGAAAGACCATTTATGAAAACTATTTTGAAGCATTGTTTTAAATGAACCTTAAGAGAAAACCTTTTGAAAAGCACTTTTGATATTAAACCTTTTGAAAATTTGACCATCTGATACTTTGACCCTTTTGCTATGAACCTTTTGATATGAACTTTTCATATGACTTTGAGATTCACTTTTGACATGACCTTGAGATATGCTTTGATATGACGTTGAGATACATTTCTGATATATGACTTTGAGATGACCTTGAGATATGACTCTTAGTTTGATACCCGAGCCACCTTTTTGTTTCCTAGCCAGGAAGGTAACCTGGCCATGTCTGTGATGCACCACTGGCATGACTCCTGTGTGGGGGAGTGATTTCTCACGCCGTCCCCTTTTATATTATGATATGGCCATGATGATTTTGAGTATGACTTTGAGATTGACTTTGAGTGGGGGCGTATGGATTGCAATCCTAGGCATGTATGTTTAGTGGATTTAACTATGACTTTGAGTATGACTTTGAGGTGACTGGTGCTGTGTGCAATACACGCCTTTCACATTTCTGGGAGCTAGCTACTCCACCCCTTTGATACATGAGGACACCCCTCATATTATCTGGTTGCCTGAGAGGTATCCCCTCTGATTGTGAGACTATGATTTTGAGATGTTGACTTTGAGACTATGACTTTGAGTTATGGGCTCGTGGTGGATGACTGTCCTAAACCTTTACTCTTTATTTTCTTTTCTTATATCTCATTCATTATGATATGTCTATTCAGTTCCATTTGATTTTGGTTCCCGTTTATTATATATCTGTTCACTGGGCTTTTTAAGCTCAGCCGCATTTCTTTTCCTGCGGCAGGTTTTAGTAGGAAGCCAGGAGCTTGGGTTTGCTTTGGGATGAGAGATTAGCTTTTGAAGGCGATACCTTAGTTTTAGTATTCATTTATGTATGACTACGTAGATTTGGCATATTTCCTTTGTAATATTGTAAACCATTTATATTATGTAAGTCGTATGTTATGCTTGCCTTTGATATGTCACCATTTGCGTAATACTTCTACCCTTGCCGGGTTGGGGTGTTACAACGTCAAACAGAAATGTTTGGGGTATAAAGTGTTTTGTCACAAAACATATTTTTCAAACATCATAGAACAAAATTTCTTAGACTTCACTTGCATAATGACTCTTGAATGCTAAAGGGAATACATAATTAATATGTATTTTCGGGTACATTCAACAGTAGCTACATTAAAATAGGAATGTTTGGGTTATCTTTCGTTTGTAAACAAAACTTGCTTAAACTAATTTTTCTTGCATCAAAAGGAGTCAAGATAACCTCACCTTCACATTGTCCCCATATAGGCACACACTTTTACATTTTTCCACAGTTCATGTATTAGCGTAACTAAAACTATTAAATTGCTTATGACTAGGAAAATCATGCCTCCTGCCACTAACTACGATCACAAGAAAACAAGGAGGTACCTACCCAAACATCATCAAACAAAAGGACTCACAGAAGCTCAAGTCCAACTTTTCAAATCTTTAGAAAGTCGGTATGTTCATGAGGGTAGAACCATAGACTCTTCATTTTTAGAAGAAACAAACATTCGTGAACAAATGGCCACCATTCAATTTGATTCACTTCTCGACATAGATGAACCTATCATTCCTCGATTCATTCTCGAATTTTATGCCTCAGTAAAACTTATTTCTGATGACAATGGATCATTTAGCATCAACTTCAATATAAACCAAAATTCCTACAATTTTCCTTTAGACCACTTTGGGGAAGTGTTACACATCCCAAGTGAAGGAACATGCTTTTATTCTGACAAATGGTCCTTAACCATTCTAAATTCACATCTAGGAAGGGAACATCCTTACGACACTCCTCTAACTCCTAAAGAAATTATCCGAGATCATCTTTTTAACACTAGAACCAATCCAATTAAGAAACTTCGGGGAAAAGATGTCAATCGAGATCCATTTGCTATGGAACTCAATGAACTCAAACCTGAGTTCAAAAGACTCGAAGAAATTCTAAGAGCTAATGTCATTAGTACTATTGGAAACAAAGATCACGTGAATGCTGGATTATGCTATATGCTCTATTGTATCTCAACTCATCAAAAATTCAATCTTGCTTACTATATCGCCAAAAGAATGGTTGATATACGTGTCCTAGGGAAAACCACATTACCATATGGAATGCTAGTCACTCGTTTGTTCAAAGCTTCCATTCCTATCCCTCCAAATTCAGTTGGCTTTGTCCCAGATTACCCCGAAATCAAACACACCTTTGTCCCTCTTAGTGACCATAGAGTGAAAGTAGGAAAAGGGAAACGAGCTTGTCTCTCATCTTCATCTTCATCATCATCATCAGCTAGTGACGAAGATGGATTACCTAACTCAAAACTTCCTCTATTAGATTACTTAAGTCAACTTCCATCTCTCAACAATGAATCTGAAGAAAGCCGACAAACAAAGGGAGTTCTAAAATGTGCAGGACGATGGATGATGAAACTCCGAAAGGGTCAAAAGAAGATACTCAAAATATTGAATGAAAAGCGAGAATAAATGAACGTCTGGAACAGTTGTTCTTTAGATCCTATAGGATCATTTTTCTATGTTCGTTAAGACTTGTCTTTAGTATTTTATGCTTATATGTTCTAGCTCAACTTTAACTGATGATAATGCACATGGTTATCAATTTTCCAAAACTTATGCCACTGTTTGGCTCAAACATCTTTTATGATGAAGTTTAATGATTAGGTCTATTTTTATACTTGGTTGAGTTTTATTTTGTGTATATGAACTAACTGATTATTGCAGATTGATAACACTCGGAGTTATCTATTTGTCAAGTCTAAACCTATGATTGGAATAACACCTAAAAACGGTAAGTTTCTAAGTATGGATTAAACTATGTGGAATCATGTGTTAATATTATCATATTTAGTTGTTTTGATATACATATTAGATGTTAAGTAAGGTCTAGATGAATTTTCGGGTTTTCGTCGAAAAACGCAAAATATGACATATGTTCTGTCTACTTTCTTAGTTTTAGGCCTACGGATCCCGCGGATCCCAAAATAGGGTTCCGCCAAGGCTTATCGTTGGATCCGCCAACCGCCATCCTGCGGATTTGGCGGATTGCAAAATAAGGATCCGCATTTGCAAACACTTGGATCCGCAGATTCCCAGTAAAATTATAAAACTTTTTTGACTTATCCCAATTCATTAATCTTAGTGTTTAGTATCATTTAGGATTTATTAACTGATCATAATTCATCTTAGAATCATCTAGGAATTCTTAGAAACTTAGGAACAAAAACTTCCCACCAAAATTTAAATTTTTAAACTTTAGGTATGAGTTACCAAACCAATACAAAGAAGGAACCCTTTTTAGGAATCTGTCAAATCCGTGGAAATATCAAATCATCAGATTTTCCACTATCTTCTTGTATTTACTGCAAACTCACAACAAATCACTCAACCCAAGCTCAATGGATTGACTTCCTTGATATGACCTATCTCTGTTTCAAACCATTAGAAATCATTATGAAATTCAGAGATTACTTTCCTGCATAATTTGACTTATCCCATGAAACACACTTACTCCTATCAAAGTTAACCCTTTTGAGCCATTTTTCTGTACACTCTTATGTCAACTCCATTTCTATGGTTTGACTTTAACAATAGGACAAACAACTTTATCTTGTTTCAAGTCATAGATATTCACACTCATTTAATCCAGACACTAATTCTCATACAACTAGGAAGTATAAATTGGAACCTTAGAGATGATCATAGCACACTAAACTTCCACAGAACTCACATATCTCCTCCAGAAAATTTACATGTCTAGACCATACAGACGAACTGCTAGAATTAGTGTCAGACCTTATTGGTATGCAAACCCGCTTCGAAATATAACCTCTCCTGTTAGATCCAGAAACACCACAACAACCCCTATTGTGACTTCCATAGTCAACATACACTCTTCTTCAGATTCATCCACTACAAACTCATTCAATACAACAACATCACCTCCTACCATTACTCCTGTAGCAACCACACCACCACTCGCTCCCGCTCCACCACAAACTGAGAAGTCTGCATTATCAACATCTTCACCAAAACTTAAACCTATGGAACTCGTTAGGACATCATCAACATCTCCACAACCACATTCTGAAGAATTAGAAGATCTTCAACTTACATCAACCACTTCTCCACAAATAAGTCTTGAAAACTTAGGACCCATGACAGTTCATTCTCTCCATCCAAAGATTCATGAACCTCAATACCATATCACCTCAATTATTAACACAACAATTGCAACATCAATTGTCACTTCACCAAGTGTTTCCACAATAATTGACTCCTCTCCACAATCATCACCACCTAAAGAAAGAATCTCATCCCCATCTTCAAGCTTAATAATTGACCCATCACATGACATAATTACCACTCTTCAACACTTGGATGAATCTATGTGGATTGATAAAACAAACACTCAAGATGACAACAATATGGTTTCAAACATCTACGACATTAGTAGCTTAGAAACTAAATGGCTTGCCTCCATCATGTCATCATCAAAACAAGCAAAATAGAAGTTTGTAATATCATCGCAATAATTACTTTTAAGATTTTATCGTCTCTAGGAACCTTCATGTGTAATCGTATGTTTGAGACTTTCGTCACAAACAAATTTTCAATATATAATTTTGCTCTAAAATATGATATCTTGTTTTGACACAAAAAGTAACTTGGGCATACAAGATAAACATCCTTTAAGATTAACCAATACTATAATCATAACACCTTATTAGTTCAACATTTTAGTTCTGCACCAAAACCTTGATTCGAATTACTAAAACCAACTCAATAATTGTAAGTAAACCTTAGCTTGAACCTTCATTAGATCAAATCAACAAAAATTGACCAAATCAATTTTTTATCACACAGAACCAAAAGACTATAAAGACGGAACCAAAATTTTGGATCCGCCAAATCCGTAGGTACCAAGTTCAGTTTTTTTTTTTTTTTTTTTTTTTTTTTTTTTTTTTTTTTTACCATTTAGACACCAAACAACCTTCTCATAGCCAACGAGTCTAGAATTTTCATCTCACAAATTCATCTTAAGTACCTTGAACACAATCATAGGATCTCATGATCTTCATTCTTAATTCATATCAAGCACGTCACTGTAAGTACAAACAGAACCTTCATTCCAACTTACTCTCTCAGCATATGATGTCATATAGGTATCTAGTATTTCTAATTATTACATTTGAAATTTACAATTCCTAAGTAATCACTATCTTCACTCCATTCATGGTACGATTCATCATCTTTAGTAAATGATAATATCATAACCGTAACCATCTTCAATACCTTTATAGCATTTGCTATACATTAGAGTTTCTGAATTCATTGCATTCTTTAAAACCACCACCTTTCATCACCCCTTTCACTAATCATCAACCTCATGGATTAGTGAAAAACCTACTTGCATCAACCTTCAGTTATCAATTAAGCTATCACCAACACTAGCATTAACCTCAACTCATATCCTCATCATAGGCATTTGTTTTAGAACTCTTTATTTATTTCTAGGATATATCTGTATTATTATATCTGTAACATTATTTCGTAATTGTGACTTTTATCACAAAATTTATAATATCTATGAATGTGATGATTTATGCTAAATGAGTGATCAACATATTGCATATTATCATGTGAACTAACATTCCTATATTGCATACATTATATCTTGCATATGATTGCTTTAGGTACAAATTAACATCAGACACTTAGTTTGACTTTTTAAAGTCAAACATATTGAAAGGCTTGTTTGGAAGTACACTAAACAAGCATTCTACTTCTTCATTGAAGTCATTTCATAACTAACACTTCATTTGCAGCATATCATACCCTTCAATAGTATACGTTGGTACTCGAGAAGTGAGGAGTATACATCGAGGGGGAGCATCTCTTAAGCATCTCATATACTAACCGTTTGTTTTTGTAGATTCATGCATCATTACTCCATTTAGGGGGAGTATAAAACAAGGGGGAGCTATTCAAGTTCTCAAAATCGCATTCCGCCACGCACCTCTTCTTTTTGTTTCGACAAAAAGGGGGAGAAAGGAAAAATGATTAAGTTTGCATAATTAGTTCATACTAAGCTATTTTATAATAGTAATCGAAATTTGAATAACTAAAAACTTAATCTATATTTTTAAAAAGGGATTTAAACTATATTTACTTATTTGCTTAAAAATATAATTTGTGTTTTGTCATCAACAAAAAGGGGGAGATTGTTAATACAAATATCGTACTAAAAACGTTATTTATATTTTACGATCTTTGCTTAATGTTTTGTTCATGACAAACACAAAGTATATTCCTTAAGCAAATTATAAATACTAGTTAAAGACTTTTTCAAACACACCTTTTATATAACATGATCACTAACATTATATGAGTATTTCCTTTAATGGAAACTTTAGTTTAAAAGTTACTAAGTAATATCATGGTATACATCACAAATACAATCTTGGTAAGATTGTGTGATATCTTGGTTAGATATGCAAGCAACATAGTTGACATTTGAAGATCTTGGATGATATGGTAAGATACAACTAAGATATGGTAAGAGACAACTAATCCATAGCTGTCACCATCCCACGGATCCAAGTCCATACAAGGACGGATCCCTTCTGAGGGATCCGCCGGATCCGTGGGAGCCTTTCCTTGCTTGCCTATAAATAGCAGGCTTGGTATTTGATCTTGATAGAACTTAGAAAAGAAAACACATACATTCACTTTAGTTACTAACCACAGTAGTTATATATATATATATAGATGTTTCTTTTGTAGCAAAGAAGAGCAAGTATACAAGCTTCAAATAAGCAGACTGTTGTGAAGTTGTAGTATAGGTTCTGTGAAAACACTTTAAGTGTTTCTTATCATTTGTATCAGTTAGATCAGTAAGTGTGGTTAGTACTTTAGTCCTTAAAGTACAAAGAGTGTAGGGAGTGGTTGTACCCGTGTAAAGAACTCGACATCTAGCTTAGTGTCGGTAAAGTAAGTAGGCGACGTCAGGTTGGTTCTACCTTGTGAAAAGAACCCGGTGTTTAGCTTAGTACCGGAAAAGGAAGTAAGCGACGTGTAAAGGTTTTCTCCACCTTGAAGGGAGTTTGTTTCTTAGTGAAAGATATCTCTCGAGTAAGCAACTCGAGGAAGTGGAGTAGGGCAAGGATAAGGATCTCTTGCAAACCGAACCACTATAAACACTTGTGTTATGTGGTTTGATCTTTCATCTCTTTATCTCTAGTTTATATTGTGTGATAACTTAATTTGTGAATGTTTACCTATAACTAACAAATTAAACAAAAGAAACGGCAAAAACTATTCAACCCCCCTTCTAGTTTTCCACAGGGAGGGTGAGTTAAGTGTTCTGGATCTACGTTTTTGGGCTTATGTTTCATAAGCTCAGTTTTTGTGGCTTATTTTGAAACTTTCCGGCTTATATAAGCGTATTATGACATAATAAATATAAGCTGAAAAGTATTAAAATAAGCCACAAAATGTGAGCTTATGAAACATAAGCCCAAAACCAAAAAAGCCATAAGTCGAAACAAACACCCCCTAAGAATATGGGAACATGCCCACTATGAGATGATTCAAAATGAAATGTGAGCTTGAAATGAATAAAACGGTCACAAAATATTTAACAGTCCTTGTATAACGATGTTTGAGTGAAGGACCATGGGTGCAAATGAATCTTAAAAATGGGTGTCTGGTGTAAGTAGGGTATAACCTGCAAGTTAGGCAAATCACAGAGAACTTTTTGTTATTGACACTAACATATATCTTTTGAAGTTGTGCATTCTGAGATTGTTACTAGAAAAGTGCATCTGATATTGTTAATAGAATGCCGAGCATTTGAACTGCTTATGCTTGAAAAAATGACACAATCTATGGAGCCTTTGCTGATACTTGAAGCTAAGCCTGTAGTTTGATCGCTGACACCTTTTTCAAAGAAAAACAGGGGTATTTATTTGCTGTTAATTTAGTTATGATTCTTAAGAAGAGATGGTAGATTTTTGCAGACGTTTATTACAAAGACAAACAATCTGACAGTCGTTTGTGTGTGCATGATGCAGCTCTTGTTGACACCTTGGTTGGCAAGACTCGCACATGGGAAGAAGACCATGGGATGACTTTCATGTATGACGGTGTTCCATTACTTGCCATGTTAGATGAATATGCAATGCTCAGGCATGAAAGGGAAGAAGAAAAGCGAAGGCTAAATGTTACTGCTATTCAGTAATTACTCTTTTGTCAACTAGTTAATTATCCAAACGCGCTGTTATTTTGGAATTTTGACAGGATCAGAAGAAATCCAGGAACAGCCAGTACCAGATCTGGAAACTGCATTTGGTTCAAGAGCAAGCCCTGCTTGACCTGTTAGTGGCACAAAGAAGGTGGTGGGCCCACGTGCGAATGGAACTCCAACCAGACGGCTATCTTTGAATCAAAATGGAAGCAGGTCGGGGAAAAGGGACTCCATGAAGTCTGTTTCTCCTATGAACCATGCAAAAGAGGATGCTGCCTCACGCGTATCTGGTACCGATCCTGCTCCGACTACACCTTAGGCTCAGGAAATGAATAAAAGTGAAATATTGTAGGATCTTCTGTTATATTATAACCAGCTTTAGAGAGGTGTTGTCTTTGAACAATGAGTAGACATGGATTGACTTATTACTTCATTTACTTGTATCGGTATCTATTAGTTACTTTATCTAACCACTTTTTTGCTATTCGATTTTGCATAACACAAACCTAAACACTCAGTTCTCGAGTTTTCTATTAAAGTATAAGAAATGATATGATGAAATGAGGATAAGAAAGGATGGGATATTAGAAGAATGGACATGCGAATCTGTGTTCTTTAGATGCTCTTCATTTGTGTAACCTTTATAGTGCTCAGTAGGGGTGTAAACGAGCTGAGTCGATCTGAGTACTACCGAGCTCGAACTCGACTCGATTACTAAAACTCGAGCTCAGAGAGCTTTGGATTTCAAGCTCGAGCTCGGCTCGTCATCTCACACTTGAGCACAATCATATCTTAACATAGATATTGTCGGCAACCACCATACGGTCTATATACTCTCGTTTGTATTTTTTGGCAACTTATGTATTTTTTGGGCAACTTTTCCAAAAAATACAAAAGTTGCCCAACTATACCGGCAGGAACCATACAAGCAGGAACTACATACCTGCCAGCAGGAACCAACTATACTAACAGCATAAATGAAATAACTTCTATTTTATACTTGGGAAACTTTTGTATTTTTTGGGCAACTTTTCCAAAAAATACAAAAGTTGCCCAAACAATACAAAAGTTACTTGGGCAACTTTTGTATTTTTTGGGCAACTTTTCCAAAAAATACAAAATTACAAAAGTTGCCCAACTCTACCAGCAGCAGGAACCAACTATACTAATAGGAGAAATGAAATAACTTCTATTTTAATAATTCATGTGGGTATACTTGGGCAACTTTTATATTTTTTGGGCAACTTTTCCAAAAAATACAAAAGTTGCCCAAACAATACAAAAGTTACTTGGCAACTTTTGTATTTTTTGGGCAACTTTTCTAAAAAATACAAAAGTTGCCCAACTATGCCAGCAGGAACCATACCACATACCCGCCAGCAGGAACCAACTATACTAATAGCAGAAATGAAATAACAGCAGGAACTAAACTCTGCTACCAGCAGGAACCAACTATACTAACAGCAGAAATGAAATAACTTCTATTTTAATAATTCCTAACACACATAGACATGACCCGCTTAAAAAAAAAAGCACAGGGATAAGATCTGTAAAAATCGGCAAACCTTAAGGACGATTTATGTAATTAACTCACAATTTAATGTAAGCCTAGTGTGAAAAATATAACATTTTGGAGTTTATATACCAAGATTAACACACAAAAATTTGGTTTCATAATATCAAGTATCTACAACACATGTTCATTACAACTTGAGTTGAATCAATACAAGCTTATATATAGTCTGGTAAATACAAATCTAGGGACTCAAGGACCCTGCGAGCTTGGATGTGAAGAGCCGTGAGTCTTTGCTCAGGATCAAGAGTCGAACCAAATTGACTGGCAGCCCATATTAAGGAAGCTGATTTCTCACCTAGGAGACGCCTTATGTCCTCATGTATGGCTGCCATCGGTACTCCTTCCTTCCCGTTTACATGCCCAATCAGTAACAACAAGAACTCTCCACATTTCATCCTGATAAGAACATATTTATGTCATTATGTATGTCTTCTACTTGCATACTTTCATATGAATGTTGCATACTCAAATAAGGGATGGGTTGATAAGAGTTGGAAGCATACCTCAAATTTTCATCTGCTTGTTTGTCTGCTATAAGCAATGCAACTTTAACATTTTCATTATTTGACTGTGATGATGAGGAAGCCATGTTGTCGTTACCGCAGTGAGGATCAAGCCATTGGGCTGTCCTGGTTCAGTGACTTTCCTAGTAGTTATTCGCACTGTGTCCTCCACTGAATCAGAAAGTGTTGTCCATGATTGCCCACATGAGCCGGTTATGTGAAGGCAGAACATCCTTACCATCCTTTGAGCCAAATTCATTAAATTTGTTCTTGCTTCTGGAGACGGTATCGCTGTAACATGCAATTATACAAGATAAAAGAAATAAGATCTACTGATTAATCAATTATAATAGCACGTTATTTTTTTTCTTTTTTTTGAACAGCGGCAATAATAGCACATTATTAAATGGAAAGTTTTAAGGTACCTCCAATGTCAGATATATTTCGGGCCATAAGACTTGCTAGCCTCTCATAATATAGTCATCAATATTACAGTTGGTTACAGCTGTTGGGTGGGTCATCGCCACCTGCATAATATAGTCATCAAAGAAATCAGAAAAGATTCTAAAATTAGGACGAACCAGATACATCTGTGTTCTACTCATTTGAGCTTTTTACTTAGAACCTAAACTGGAGAAACTTCCACCAGCGGTTGGATTCTGATGACCAGATTTTTATGTAAATGCTTGTCACAACAATTACCGGGCGCGTACTTTGATAGCTTATTTGCTACATTAGGAGTAAACTATTTCATAGTAAAGGATTCTACATACGATACTCTTTGTTTTTCTTTCTTTACCTGTTTGTAGGTAATAGCAAAGCATTCTAACACTCTTATCGGGAAAAGAGCTCCAGAGGTGCAAAGAACAAATCAAATGACCCATCGAACGAGTGGTGGAAGCCTCGAGTATAAAATACATGTTTGCATGATTCCAAGAACTGAAATATCCTAGTCATATATCTGGAGAGAAGAATCTGAGAGGTAATCTAATAATTTTATATCTAGCTTAGCTTATTTGATCAGTACTAGAAATGAATTTGCTAACTTTGCTACCTAATCTCACTTTGATAGAACCCATAAAACTTGAAATAAAAACATAGAAGGCAGGAAGAAAAAAGACAACCAGTGATTTACATTTTTTAAGTTAAACGCAAGCAAAAACTCAAGCAGGTCAAACAAAAGAAATTATTGATTTTTAAGAATAATGGGACCTTGTTTAATGAGCTTAAGAAGAGCTGTAGAACCGTAATAGCAGGAGTCAGTTCTCGACAATACTTGTGTACATTTCTGCGAGACTCCTTTTGCCGGTAGCATAACTCGATCCTGTTAGTCGCCTCACAGCTGTTATAGTCTGTGGAGTATTCTGCGTCTCTGAGTCGCCTACAATCATAGTGACATAGAAGGATCAGTCAAAAAGTGTTAAGCGTACCAGCAACGCACGCTGTACTTGCAGGTTACATTAAATGAAAACAATTTTTTTAAATAGTGTAGTAAAAATGTGCAAAACAGGCTACTAACAAATAGCAGTGACAAACTTTGGAGAAGGGTGACGTTAGAACGTTATGAGTTAAGGTAGCTTTTTAACGCATGTAAATGACACATAAATATATGGTTGCTAACAAATGGCATGGCTATCTGACTCGAATGACTAAAGTCGACAACAACATTTAAAAAGCACAAAGTCCGTAAAAGAATGTTAGAATAAAATAAAACTGGACGACTCACGTCTACGCACCGTTGCTGACGTGCTTGCCGTTCCATTGCCAGTGATTGAAGGGCTCCTCTCGATTGACAATTGCCTACAATGACCGTAACATAAAATGATCACTAATTCATCTGCTGAGAGTGAGTTAAAATTTGACAATTGGTGTACATGATGTTATAGAATACCTGCGCGCATTTCAGTCAAACTCCTTTTGCGACCAGCACACACACCTGCTCTCCTATCTATGTTGTCACACACATTTGGGTCGGATACCTCTGCAAGTAACCTGCGACATCAAAGAAAATGAGAAAGAAAAGTGAGAAGGTGAATGGTGAAAGTGTGAAAATGTGTAACAGAAGTGAGAAGCTGGATGGTGAAAATGTGTAACAGAGCTAATATAAATTAACTCATTGCATAGGGCTTATTTTGATTTTGAATGACAACTAATAAGTAGCATTTAACTACACTATAAGACACATATAACCTCTTCTTGCTATATATCACAGAAAAAAATCTCACCACCCAATATAAAGATTTTTATTATAAATAAAGTACCATATATTCTAACTTTGACTGAATAAGATGCACATATAATTGTTCTCATGATGGTTTTATGATTGAATAGTTACATATGTTACCTTACGAAGAACATCAGTCATGGCTATCAAACACATGCGTTAACAAATTGCAAACAGTCCATCCTATAACAACCAACGATACCCTCACATTGAAATTGCAGACAGGCGACTGGCCTTTTGTAGTGTCATTGTAGCATTTGAATCAGCTGGTCCCGGATTGCTAATAGCAGGACAAAGAAATGGGCCATGATTGTGTGTTGCCTCGGTTTCAGACCATCCTTTAATTCTCCCAGATTGCACGAATCAGGTCAACCCAATTTGTATCCAACTGTCTAATAACCCCATCTTTCAGCGGGATGATACTTACTACCTGCAACATAACAATAATCATGTAACTTGTAACTTGTTTACTTTAAAAAGTTGCAAATGAAACTGCCATACTAAATGGATAGAGTGCGCGATATATACCTTCATGTTGCTGAAAGTACTTGTTAGGAAAGACCGAGTGGCTAAACACAGTGGTTCTGTACACCGAAAGTGCAGTATGGCCATGCCTGCAGCTCGTGAAAGTATACCTTTATTAACCGGGCCACTACCACCAAAAAGTACCCAAATCCAAAGTCACAACTTTCTGTTCAAACCCCTTTGATAGCATCTGCTATAAGAATGAAAATTTAGCAAAAACGTTTCATTCGGGCATTTGATACAAAACTAATGTGCATTACAAAGCAAGATGGTGACCAACTAATGATCAACGTCTACCAAATCATATTTTTGCAAACTCTATAAAACCGCTAAGTGATAGAACATGCAATCTGCTTATTTTAAAATGACCAAACACTTAAAGATAAGCAGGTAGGTTGGTAAGCAGATAAGCGCTCACTGTTTCATAAGTATTCCATAATACAATTTCTTAATTTGTAGCAGTTGCAAACTTAGCTCTTAAATATAAAAATATACATTATTCTTATCTCAAACCAATTATAATTATCAAAAAGAAAACATTCCAAACTGAATATTTCATATTTTTATATCAATCCTATCCTATGTAACAAATGAAATGAAAAGTAGCATCGACACCACAATGAACATAACACTTACACTACACCTAAGAAATTACTCAAAAGTTTTGGAACTTACAGATGGAGAAGCCAATTGTCTCACGAAACCATCGGCTTCAAATATCCTTGCTGAAGCAGGAAGAGAAAGTGATGCTGCTAACTCCGTTGTTGTCATCCCTATAAGCACACCTTATACAAAAACAAAACAAATTTGACATATTAGATAAGCTTGAGTAACCTAATAATCAATAAAGCAAATTCTTTGAGGACTTTCATCAAACACGTGGTAGGCACCAATACATTAACACATGAGACATGAAAAAATAAAGACGGCCTAATTCCACAACTCTAGATAACACAAAACAGAGAATAATTTACCTCTGTAGAAATTCCTTCGATTGTGGACTTGTGGTGGGTTTCTGTGGATCGTAAGGGAAGTAGAACACTGTAAACCCCCCTTTGTTGAGTAATTGGTGTGACCTAGAAGAAACATGGAGAAGAAGACTGAAGATGAATGTCGATGGTTCTGGAATTCTGCGTATTATGTTGAGTAACAACGGGCCGAACATGGAAATGGATCGGGCGGTAGGTAGCAGGCCGAAAAATTTGTGTAGCAGCCCACAATGGTACTGTAGATTGAACGACGTAGTTTTGAATGTGTTTTAATATATATAAAAATGATAAGAGTATGAGCATCAAAATGATACCTGGTGAAGCAGAGCAAGTGCATGAAACTGTACAAGTGCAGACCTTAACTGAACTGCTTCTTGCACTTCATTGCTCCATCTTTTCACAATCTCTGGATTTGTCTGCGATACCAGATAATTAGAGATTCGTTAAAAATCCCATTAAACATCACTAAACAACATCACAACAATATTGCAATTTTCATACATATCATAGGCTAATCCACGAAAACACCTAAAAGTACCCTGAAGCAACTCCGGCCTAACCTCACTTGTACGAGTCACCACACCCGTTACTGATACTAGTCTACCTATCTCAAAAGTACTCAGTTCCCTCGATCTATAACACCAACACATATAAAGTTTTAAACTTTTACAAACATAGCAACAACTAAAGCAAAATTATAAAAACAATAAGTATTTATATATACCTTTTGATAATAGGGAGATTAAAAAAAGCAATATTGATATCCTTATTAGGATTATCATCAGTAATAAAAGTATGTTTCTGGCCCATCACAAATCGCTTACACGCGTTCTTCAAATACGACTCGAAATAAAAGTATCGGTGTTATGTGTTGGTGGAGTCCGGTGGAGGTGGTGTCAGGTGGTGGTGGCGTCGGATGGTGGTGGCGACGTGTTTTTGGGTAGTTGTGGTGGTGTGAGTTGTGAGAGGAGAGGGATGTGAGATTCATATGGAATGCAGTAAGAGTAGACAAGGTATAAAATGTTTCTAATTTTAATGCACGTAAAATGACCAAAATATCCTTTTGTTCATGTATTTGTTGCCCAAAATTCAAAAGTTGCCCAAAATACAATACATCCCTTATACATCGTATCAACAGTTGTATATATACTTTGGTCAGTGACGTGGCGTCCTGTGGTCCGTCGGATCAGTTGCCCTGGGCTAAGGGGGGAATTTTCTGTGAGCGGGCTAGATACTCTTAGCACTTGGGCAATCGGGCTATTTTAGTAATTATCCTTTTTAATAATATAGAGATTATATTATTACTTTACCCGGTGTTTTTAAACCAATCGCTATATTTTTCGTTTGACGCTTATAACTCCGTCGGTTTACGAAATTTCAATCCGATAATCATTCTAACACCCGATTCTTGCAAGGAATATGATTTTACAATTTTTACAACTTCGTCGTATTTCATTTCACCTCGTCATGATTCATTTCTAGTTAACTCGGTACCCGATAACACTCAATGTATACACTAAACTACCAATACTAATTTAAATGGGGGACAAAGCCTTGCATAAACATCAAATCCTCTTCCATTAGCCCACATGTGCCGCCCCCCTAACCCCCCATTTAGGCTAATACTCCCAAAAACCATTAATGAATTTCTAGTGATTTAATTTCCATTCCACTAACTAACATCGCATAACATAAGATCATTTAGCTAAATCAAGAACTTTTCTCTCTTCTTTTCCTTCTTCCTTGCTCGGCCCAACCAAGAACATCAAGAACAATCCATCAAATTTTCAAGTTAAAGTTATAATCAAGCTCCATTTACCTTCCTAGTTAAGGTTTTGTTGTTAAACCTCAAAGTTTCTTACTCATTTCTTATCAAAACTCATCAAATATTCAAGTAAGTTTCAAGAACACATTTTGATCATCTTATACTTTCATTTGATTCATATGTTTATGTATTTTCAAGTTATATTAGTTATTCAAGAAACATATTTACGTTTTAGATACCACTTTGCACATAAACTATCTTTAACACTAGATCTATAAGTTTCACTAATGATCTCATGAAATCCACCAAGGTTGGTGATGTTTAGGGCCCCATGAAACCCTAAGAAGGTGTATGGTAGGATTTTCGAACTTGTGGAGTTTATTTGAAGTAGTATGATCAAGTTTAGAACCAAGAAAATGAGTTTTTAGCAAAGTAGATAAGGTTCTGTCCAAAAATGCAAAGTCTGGAAAACTCAGAAACTTTTGAACTATTTTGGCCATCAAATTCAGAAATTTCTTTCAAAAACGAAACCGTGGCCACAAGAATCACTAAAAACCGACTTATAACGAAGGAGATATGATTTTTCAAAGTTAGACGACGAAAACTAATTTTCTGAAAATTTAGTTGCTGATCGCCGAGATTCAAAGGACAAAACAAGGCATTAGACGTGATCTAGATGACCCGACTTGCTGAGATTATGTTATTTCATGTTTATACGAAGCCGTGGATGTAAAGAACGTAGAAAACAAGCTTATAACGGCCGAGTTATTCACGTTTGAAGCCCGACGTACCATGTTTATTTTGACAGCCACTAATAGAAAGTGTTTTAAGTATAAAAACAAGTGTTTTTGCGAGACATAACATTGATAGCCGATTTTCTAATTGATCGAGGCATGTACAATCAAAAGTTAAATGAAACGACATTAATACATTGTTACAAGGTTTTCAAAAACGTCGAGTATGATCACTAACACATAATGTGCAATATTTCACGACTAGTTTCACGAAGCCATTTTGGACATATTTTCACAAGTTAAGGAAAATATTAAATTGCGATGAAAACATTACATTTTGCCGATAGAACACCAAATAAGGATCGTGGAGTACCGTTCAACTTATTAATACGAAAAGTAGTTTATAACTTAACGAGACGTCAAAAGTGTATTTTTTGTCGATAAACGTTATTTTCAAAACTAACAAGTGGTATCGTTAACATACGTATTTGCATGTGTTGCGTTGTATCATATCTTACATTGGATCACATGATTCATAATAGTTCGCGGTTAGATACCGAGCTTTATTTCATCATATCCATCATTGTCATTGTTGTTATATCATATCAGGTGTGTTTTCATAGCCCCGTTTTCAATTGTTTATTTGATTTCTAAACTCTCGGGGGAGAATACATTGCACCATTTTCATATGCGGACCAAAGTATACAAACTCATTTACATTGCTTAAGTTACATCATTGCCCAGATTAAAGTCCCCTTTATTATCATGAACCGTTAATTGTTAGCAAGCGAGAGTGAGTGAATAGATCTATTGAGGGTGACTCCTCCGTTCGGGTTGGTAGCACCAACTGGTCAAACGAACGCATTTCATTTCTGTCATATTAGAGTGATTGGAAAACACTCAGTTGGGGCATTTCATTCAGTCTAGCTTCGGGGTCATGAGCTTAAGAGCTAATGTATCATTTTTATGTGGCATGGTTTTGTCATACAATTTATACTTGTGGTATCCGTACAACATTTCATTTACATAAACCTATGATCTCACCAACATTTTTGTTGACCATTTTTAGCAATGTATTTTCAGGTAATTAAGGTATCGCATGTTGGCTTGCATAAGGACACATCATGGAGTCACGGAGTCGACGCTTCTCACTTTATATTTTATGCACTTATCCATCGTTTGAATTGTATGAACTTGTTTTATGAAAACTTGTTTCACCTTTTGGGACCTAGATTTGTAACTCTGAATGTTTTTAAATAATCAAACGATGTATTTTCTAAACAACACTTTAGGTCGTTCAATATAACTGCAACTTTGGTGCTATGACCAGTCATGCCCTCGAATGCTTTATTCCGCTGCAAGTCACGAAATTTGGGGGTGTGACAGATTGGTACCAGAGCTAAGGTTATAGCGAACTAGGTTGTCCATTATATCCTAGACTATAACTACACCATCATAGCATCTCATCATTGTAGCATAAGTGCATATTCATTATATCACATGTAGTGATTGCGATTTCATACATATATCATTTCATCATAACTAACATTGTGTAAATGTTTATTTACTTTTATTTCACATCTATTTTCACAGTGATGTCTTCGGATTCACACCCTATTGTTATCTCATCGGACTCTGAGTCAGACGATACTTCCTCACTACCCACCATCATACTAGAGTCGGTTACATCACCCTCACTACCCACTATCATTTTGTCATCTGTGGAGCCTACTCCACAATCTTTACCTGTGATGTCAGAGGCTGAGACAGAACCCTTTGAGGAGGAGGAAGTCGTGCCTACCCCACCACTGTCACCTGTGATCCGTCGTGGTCCTAGAGTTGTTCCAGTTATCCAGCCAGGAGAGTTTGTACCCTATGGTCGAGTTTACCGTACATATCCAGGTGGGCCGCGCATGAAGCGCACTGCTGCTAAGCGGGTCCATCGTCTCACTGTCAGGTCACCAGCTGTATTCGTGTCCCTACCACCACCATCATCACTTACTTCATCTCATCCACTACGTCGCTGCTTGACAGCGAGGAGGAGTGTGGCATTCAGTACACCATCACCATTATCACCCTTACCATCCTTATCATCATTGTCTCCACCATTGCCATCCCTATCAGCACCAGTTCATCTCTAGGATGAATGCAGAGATCCTACTCCTATGTCAGACCTACCGCTCAAGAAGCGGGAACGTCTTGATATTCCATCACCAGATACTTCAGATGCCGCAGAGACAGCACCACCCAGCAGGTTCGAGGTTGGTGAGAGCTCGAGGGCTGCTGCTGACAGACTACTTACTGCTGCTACACTTGACTCGAGACTAGATCATCTACAGGGACAGATTGACAGGGCAGTAGGTTATGTGGAGGAGATACCAGTGAGCCGGATCGAGGCTATAGAGGAGGAGGTCGAGGGACTAGTCACTGGCAGAGTTGCTATAGATATTTCATATCAGGGATTGGAGTCCCGACAGCTAAAGAGTTCTGAGCGTATTACCCAGTTGAGGCAGGAGATGCCTGGGTTGTTCGACAGGGCACAGATGTCCCAGGATGAGCATCATCGCCAGGCCGGTGAGTTATCTTCAGTTCAGGTTAGGATGTCTGCATCAGAGACTAGGGAGACTGATCATCAGCTTCAAGTTCAGCACCTAGAGGAGATTGTTTTTGCTATGTCTAGGGATCTTCAGAGGATTTTCCGTAGGCTAGATGGAGCACCCGGAGGAGGTGCCTAGTGTTAGACTTTTATCATGTAGCTTGTACATTATTATCCTAGTCCCGGGGTGTGGGACGTAGTTAGGACTTGTTGTCTTTTGCTTGTAGTACAAACAAATATATCAAGTGTGACTCTACTATGCAGGATTTTCGTTGTGCTATTTTATGATATCGGTCTGCGTAACCTAAATTTTCATGTATTATATTCATGTGCGTTGTGATTATAATTATGATGTTTCCTTGTGGTTTCATTGTATTTATACATGCTGTGGTTGTATTTATACGTGTTGTGGATGTGTATACATGTTGTGGTTGTATATATTGTTTATGATGATCGTTTTCTATTGTGGATTCTTATTGTTGTTATCTTTTGTGATTGTGAAGAATCATGCCACCCAAAAGAGCCACTACTGCTATGACACCAGCCGAGATCAGAATGCTTGTTGCCGATAGTATTGAGGCAGCATTGGTTACAGAAAGAGCTGCCGTAGCTGCAGCTGCTGCTGAAGCCGCTTCGCGGGCAGAAATCGCAGAAGCCGCAGGAACAAATACCAATGGTACAAATGGTCGTAAATGTACGTACAAAGATTTCAAGAGTGGTGACCCGGAAAAATTCAAAGGCACTGAAGGGGCCACTGCCATGATCCGATGGTTTGAAAAGACAGAATCAGTATTCCTTCTATGCAACTGTCTGGAGGACAGGAAAGTAAAGTTTGCTACTAGTACACTCGTTGGGGAAGCTATGTCATGGTGGAATTCGTATGCAAAGCCCATGGGAATGGAGAATGCTCACGAGCTTACATGAGACGAATTCAAGAAGTTGCTGACAAGTAAGTTTTGCCCACGAATAGAAGTGAAAAAGATGGAAACAGAGTTTTATGAGCTAGTGACAGCAGGTAATGATATTGAGGCATATATCAGGAGGTTTCAGGAATTGGCAGCATTATGTTCGACAATGGTTCCGAACACTGAGAAGCTATTAGAGAATTTCATTGGAGGATTACCTTACAACATCCGTGGAGATGTGATTTCTTTTGACCCGCAAACATTGGATGAGGCAATCAGAATGTCTCAGAAACTTATGGCTCAGATAGTGAAGAAAGGAACTACCTTAAACAACAACAACAACACCAACAGTAACCGTAACTACAACAACAATTCCAAAAACTACCGAAACAACAACAACTACAACAGCAACCGAAACAATTCCAATAACAACAACAACAACAAAAGAAATCGGGATAACAACCAGCGTAGCAATGTTACTCAACCACCACCCAAGAGACAGGAAACTGCAAAGGCCTATGTTGCAGGTCAAGCTGAGAAAAGAGGTTACAATGGTTCTTTACCCAAGTGCAACAAATGTCAAACAAATCATAACCCTGGAAATTGTCCGAATCCGTGTGGGAACTGTAAGAAGGTTGGTCATTCGACCAGGGATTGCAAGGCTCCGATTGTGGTTGATAATCAGAAGCCCCCAGTAACATGCTTTGGTTGTGGAGAAGTTGGACACTTCAAGAAGGAATGTCCAAAAGGAAAGAATCAGTGAAACAATAACCAAGGTGGAACAAATAGAGGAAAAGCTTATGTCCTTGGAGGAGAAGATATCAGGGAGGAACCGAATGTCGTTACGGGTACGTTCCTCATTAATAATCGTTATGCATCCATACTATTTGATTCAGGAGCCGATAGAAGTCTTGTTTCTACTGCATTTGCACCATTACTCAACATTGAACCAACCACATTAGACACTCCATATCACATTGAACTAGCTAACGGTAGTTTAGTTGGCACCGACACGATCATTCGTGGTTGCACTCTCAATTTTCTCAATCACCCGTTCAATATAGATCTCATGCCAGTAGAACTAGAAAGTTTCGACATTGTTTTCGGAATGGACTGGTTATCTCAACATCATGCCAGAATCATCTGTGATGAAAAAGTTGTTCATCTTCCTTATGATGGCGAAACATTGGTCGTTCGCGGAGAACGCAGTGGGACTAGACTCAGCATCATCTCGTGCATTAAAACCGAGAAATACATAAAGAAGGGTTGTTATGCATTCTTGGCTCATATCACTGAAAAGAAGTCGGAGGAGAAGCGACTTGAGGATGTACCAACAGTTAAAGATTTTCCAGAAGTCTTTCCAGAAGACTTACCAGGACTTCCACCAACTCGCCAAGTCGAATTTCAGATTGACTTAGTGCCGGGAGCTGCACCAGTTGCGCGAGCACCTTATCGACTTGCACCTTCAGAAATGCAAGAGTTGTCGAACCAATTGCAAGAGCTCTTGGATAAAGGATTCATTAGGTCGAGTTCCTCGCCTTGGGGAGCACCAGTTTTCTTTGTAAAGAAGAAAGATGGATCTTTCAGAATATGCATTGATTATCGAGAGCTAAACAAATTAACGGTGAAGAATCGTTATCCACTTCCCAGGATCGACGATTTGTTTGATCAGTTGCAAGGTTCCAGTTACTGCTCCAAGATCGACTTGAGATCGGGTTACCATCAGCTTAGGGTTCGGGAGGGAGATATCCTGAAGACAACATTCAAAACACGCTATGGCCATTATGAATTTCAGGTAATGCCGTTCGGACTAACCAACGCACCGGCTGTGTTCATGGATCTCATGAACAGGGTGTGCAAGCCATATCTAGATAAGTTTGTGATCGTATTCATTGACGATATCTTGATCTATTCGAAGAGTGAAGAAGAGCACCGAGAACACCTCCGAACGATTTTAGAGCTGCTCAAGAAAGATAAACTGTACGCCAAATTTTTAAAGTGTGATTTTTGGATCAGAAGAGTACAATTTCTTGGTCACGTCATTGATAGTCAGGGACTACAGGTTGATCCAGCAAAGATTGAGGCAGTTAAAGATTGGGCAACACCAAAAACTCCCACAGAAATTCGTTAATTCTTAGGACTTGCCGGATATTACAGAAGGTTCATTGAAGGGTTTTCAAAGATAGCCAAGCCACTGACCAAGTTGACACAAAAGAACCAGAAGTACAATTGGGGAGAAAAGCAAGAGACCGCTTTTCAATTATTGAAACAGAAACTTTACAGCGCGCCAATTTTGTCATTGCCAGAAGGGATTGAAAACTTCGTGGTATATTGCGATGCTTCACACAAAGGACTTGGGGCAGTGCTAATGCAAAACGAGAAGGTGATAGCTTATGCATCTCGTCAGCTTAAGAAGCATGAGGAGAATTACACTACTCACGACTTAGAGTTGGGTGCCGTGGTTTTCACACTCAAGATTTGGAGGCATTATCTTTACGAAACAAAGTGTGTAGTATTTATAGACCACAAAAGCTTACAGTACATTCTTGATCAGAAGGAACTTAACATGAGGCAACGTCGTTGGTTGGAACTACTTAGTGATTACGACTGTGAGATTAGATATCACCCAGGAAAAGCCAATGTTGTGGCAGATGCACTCAGTCGGAAAGAGAGACTCAAGCTTTTCAGAGTCAGATCATTGGGAATGACAATCATTTCACCACTACCATCAAAAATCCTCGAGGCTCAGGTAGAAGCACTCAAGGAAGAAAACCTACCAAGTGAAACACTCAAAGGAATGCAAGATAATGCAAACGGTTTAGTAAGGAGATCAAATGGAACATTATGCTTCAAGGATAGAAGCTGGATACCTCTCTACGGTGGAATACGAGAGTTGATCATGCACGAATCACACAAGTCGAAGTACTCCATTCATCTAGGTTCTGATAAGATGTATCAGGATCTCAAAAGGCTTTATTGGTGGCCCAATATGAAAGCAGAGATAGCTACGTATGTTAGCAAATGTCTTACTTGTGCTAAAGTAAAAGCCGAGTACCAGAAACCATCAGGATTACTTCAGCAACCGGAAATTCCACAGTGGAAATGGGAACGCATTACAATGGACTTCATCACTAAACTTCCCAAGACAACAGGCGGTTACGATGCTATTTGGGTAATCGTTGATGGTCTCACCAAGTCATCCCATTTCATTCGAATCAAAGAGACTTATACTATGGATCAGCTCACCAGACTTTACGTCAAGGAAATAGTTTCAAGGCACGGTGCATCAATTTCCATCATTTCCGACAGAGACAGTCGCTTTACTTCAAACTTTTGGGAGTCATTGCAAGATTCATTTGGGACTAAATTAGAAATGAGTACCGCCTATCATCCTCAGACCGATGGTCAGAGCGAGAGAACGATTCAGACATTGGAAGACATGCTCAGGGCATGTGTCATTGACTTTGGAAATGGTTGGGCTAACCATTTACCATTGATCGAGTTCTCGTACAATAACAGTTATCACTCGAGCATAAAAGCTACACCATTCGAGGTACTCTACGGTCGTAAGTGCAGGTCCCCAGTTTGTTGGGCCAAAGTTGGTGATGTACAACTAACTGGTCCAGAGTTGGTCAGAGAAACAACAGAAAAGATAATTCAGATTAGAGAAAGACTCCAAACATCCAGAAGCCGACAGAAAAGTTACGCCGATGTTCGACGCAAACAATTAGAATTCCAGGTTGGAGACAAGGTCATGTTGAAGGTCTCGTCTTGGAAGGGCATGATACGATTTGGGAAACGCGGGAAGTTGAACCCTAGATACATTGGGCCATTCAAGATTCTGGAAAGGATCAGTCCGGTAGCGTACAGACTGGAGCTTCCGTCAGAGCTCAGCAGTGTACATAACACGTTTCATGTCTCAAACCTCAAGAAATGTCTTTCAGACGAAATGCTCGTAATCCCATTGGAAGAAATTCAGATCGATGATAACCTTAACTTTGTGGAAGAACCAGCAGAAATCATGGACCGAGAGGTCAAACAGTTGAAGCAAAGTCGAATTCCGATCGTTAAAGTTCGCTGGAATTCTCGCAGAGGTCCTGAGTTTACTTGGGAACGGGAAGACCAGATGCGACTCAAATACCCACATCTTTTCACCGAGACCACTCCAGAGACCAACATCAGCTGAATTCAGGGACTGAATTCCTTTTAGGGTGGTCGACTGTCAAAACTCGTACTTTTAGGTCATTTTTCAAACCCCGACAAGTTACTATTCACCATTCACTATTCACCAATCACTATTCATCATTTCACTATTCATCATTTTTGAAATCGTCAAAAATTTTACTATTCACATGACACTATTCATTCCCAAAGGGAAATCACTATTCATGGGCATCATTCATCATGTCGTAAACTTGGTTTACGGGTATTCAAATGCGCGTAACCAGTTAGGTTTAGCTGCGTATTCATGCATCATCAGTAAAGACACATCATACAGACTAGAGTAGTCTGCATATCATCAGTAACATCATTATCATATCAGTTCATGCATGGGTTTGTGTGATTTTCATTAACGTATGCTTAATTGTTTAATTAACGTTACCACTCAGTCATTTCTACTAACATTATACCCAATACTCCCGACTATGATCCAAATACATTTTCAAACTAATTTTAATAATATAGAGATTATATTATTACTTTACCCGGTGTTTTTAAACCAATCGCTATATTTTTCGTTTAACGCTTATAACTCTGTCGGTTTACGAAATTTCAATCCGATAATCATTCTAACACCCGATTCTTGCAAGGAATATGATTTTACAATTTTTACAACTTCGTCGTATTTTATTTCACCTCGTCATGATTCATTTCTAGTTAACTCGGTACCCGATAACACTCAATGTATACACTAAACTACCAATACTCATTTAAATGGGGGACAAATCCTTGCTTAAACATCAAATCCTCTTCCATTAGCCCACATGTGCCGCCCCCTAACCCCCCATTTAGGCTAATACTGCCAAAAACCATTAATGAATTTCTAGTGATTTAATTTCCATTCCACTAACTAACATCACATAACACAAGATCATTTAGCTAAATCAAGAACTTTTCTCTCTTCTTTTCCTTCTTCCTTGCTCGGCCCAACCAAGAACATCAAGAACAATCCATCAAATTTTCAAGTTAAAGTTATAATCAAGCTCCATTTACCTTCCTAGTTAAGGTTTTGTGGTTAAACCTCAAAGTTTCTTACCCATTTCTTATCAAAACTCATCAAATATTCAAGTAAGTTTCAAGAACACATTTTGATCATCTTATACTTTCATTTGATTCATATGTTTATGTATTTTCAAGTTATATTAGTTATTCATGCAACATATTTATGTTTTAGATACCACTTTGCACATAAACTATCATTAATACTTGATCTATAAGTTTCACTAATGATCTCATGAAATCCACCAAGGTTGGTGATGTTTAGGACCCCATGAGACCCTAAGAAGGTGTATGGTAGGATTTTCGAACTTGTGGAGTTGATTTGAAGTAGTATGATCAAGTTTAGAACCAAGAAAATGAGTTTTTAGCAAAGTATATAAGGTTCTGTCCAAAAATGCAAAGTCTGGAAAACACATAAACTTTTGAACTATTTTGTCCTTCATATTTAGAAAGTTCTTTCAAAAACGAAACCGTGGCCGCAATAATCACTAAAAACCGACTTATAACGAAGGAGATATGATTTTTCAAAGTTAGACGACGAAAACTAATTTTCTGAAAATTTAGTTGCTGATCGCCGAGATTCAAAGGACAAAACGAGGTGTTAGACGTGATCTAGATGACCCATCCTACTGAGATTATGTTAGTTCATGTTTATACGAAGCCGTGGATGTAAAGAACGTAGAAAACAAGTTTATAACGGCCGAGTTATTCACGTTTGAAGCCCGACGTACCATGTTTATTTTGACAGCCACTAATAGAAAGTGTTTTAAGTATAAAAACTAGTGTTTTTGTGAGACATAACATTGATAGCCTATTTTCTAATTGATTGAGGCATGTACAATCAAAAGTTAAATGAAACGACATTAATACATTATTACAAGGATTTCAAAAACGTCGAGTATGATCACTAACACATAATGTGCAATATTTCACGACTAGTTTCACGAAGCCATTTTGGACATATTTTCACAAGTTAAGGAAAATATTAAATTGCGATGAAAACATTAAATTTTGCCGATAGAACACCAAATAAGGATTGTGGAGTACCGTTTCAACATATTTATACGAAAAGTAGTTTATAACTTAACGAGACGTCAAAAGTGTATTTTTCGTTGATAAACGTTATTTTCAAAACTAACAAGTGGTATCGTTAACATACGTATTTGCATGTGTTGCATTGTATCATTGTTTACATTGGATCACATCATTCATAATAGGTCGCGGTTAGAGACCGAGCTTTATTTCATCATATCCATCATTGTCATTGTTGTTATATCATATCAGGTGTGTTTTCATAGCCCCGTTTTCAATTGTTTATTTGATTTCTAAACTCTCAGGGGAGAATACATTGCACCATTTTCATATGCGGACCAAAGTATACAAACTCATTTACATTGCTTAAGTTACATCATTGCCCAGATTAAAGTCCCCTTTATTATCATGAACCGTTAATTGTTAGCAAGCGAGAGTGAGTGAATAGATCTATTGAGGGTGACTCCTCCGTTCGGGTTGGTAGCACCAACTGGTCAAACAAACGCATTTCATTTCTGTCATATTAGAGTGATTGGCAAACACTCAGTTGGGGCATTTCATTCAGTCTAGCTTTGGGGTCATGAGCTTAAGAGCTAATGTATCATTTTTATGTGACATGGTTTTGTCATACACTTTATACTTGTGGTATCCGTACAACATTTCATTTACATAAACCTATGATCTCACCAACATTTTTGTTGACCATTTTTAGCAATGTATTTTCAGGTAATTAAGGTATCGCATGTTGGCTTGCATAAGGACACATCATGGAGTCGCGGAGTCGACACGTCTCACTTTATATTTTATGCACTTATCCATCGTTTGAATTGTATGAACTTGTTTTATGAAAACTTGTTTCACCTTTTGGGACCTAACTTTGTAACTCTGAATGTTTTTAAATAATCAAACGATGTATTTTCTAAACGACATTTTAGGTCGTTCAATATAACTGCAACTTTGGTGCTATGACCAGTCATGCCCTCGAATGCTTTATTCCGCTGAAAGTCACGAAATTTGGGGGTGTGACATCAAGCAAATGTGCTTTTAACTTAATCAATTTACAAGTTGGGGGCATTTAGCTTTGGTTAGAAAGTAATTAAAACACAACTCATTCCACAATAGTCATAACAAGCACGAAAATATATACTAATACCTCACAATAAAGTGTTTAGATTCTCACATATCTCGGGTGTATAGGTTGTATAACATGTATGGAAATGGGAAAATAAAACACTCTCTACTTGTCATAGCACATAGATTACCATAGGCTTAAGAAAGGATCAAACCTCCACCACTTTGGCGTAAGCACCTAGGATAAACTATCAAAGAGAACTTTTAAAGGGTTGTAATGCTAGGTGTATGGGTAAGGAAATCACGGTTTTGTGGATATAGTGAATTTTACTGGTGGTAAGTCAATTATCTAAGTTAATCACATGTACAAGGTTGCGTTGCTAAGCCAAGACTCGACTCACTGACTCTAACTCTTTTTGAATTTTTTGGGTACACTTTCTTGACTTAAACGAAGGCAAAAAGGCGGGATGATAGTCCGTATGTTTTTTAATTTTTTTTCCTTTTTTATTTTTTTTCAGTTTTTGTTTCTTCTTTTTTGATTTTTTTACTTATATATATATATATATATATATATATATATATATATATATATATATATATATATATATATATATATATATATATATATATATATGGGAGGGTTAATGTGAGATCAAACTTAAAGTTGTAAAAATAAGATCTAGTCTAAACAACCACTAAAAACATTTCTAAATAACCATATTAGCAATAATACACAAAAAATAAAATATTAATACGAATTAACATTTTAGCAACTAATAACCAACTGATACATGAGTTTGGATTAGTGATACACAATTATAAATTTACATGTCGAATCAAAGTGTATCACCTTAACCTGATACACATTACATGTCGAATCAAAGTGTATCACCTCGGTTTCATCAATTTTAAAAAGAAAACCATCGAAACTTTAACAATTTAAGTTGTAATTAATAAAAAAATTAATTTTATTTTAACGAGAGTATCACTTGTCAAATTTTAGTTGGATCTCATTTTTACAACTTTAAGTTTGATCTTATTTGATCTAGATTCTATATATATATATATATATATATATATATATATATATATAGTTGGGATATATTGAGAAAGGGTCTTAAAATGAAAAGGGTAGGAAGCCACCAGATTGCGCTATGTGTCCCCTCTCCACCCTTTCTTTTTTATAACTGTCAAGGGTATTATTGTCATTTTACATTTAGGGTATATAATATCTCTTTTCTACTAATGTTTTCTCTTTTTGTTTTCATTGCTAACCAAACACACACACAGTTCTCCCTGATAATCACCTCTTCTCTCTCTCTCTCTCTCACCGTTTTCTCTCCCATTCCCTGTGATATTGATCGATCCACCATCTCACCACCATTCTTCACCGTGTTACCACCATTCACCACCGTCTTCTTCATCTTCTCCACTGTTGATTTTATCGATTGCAACTGATTCAATAGATTTTGATATGTCGATTGATTTTTTCATCATCAACGATTATTGAGTGTTCATCTCAACTAATTATGAGTGTTTATTATTAATAGTTAGTTCATCATCTGATAGTAAGATTTTAACATCATTTTTTATAATTTTTTTTTTTTTGTTAATTTTTGCTTTTAGATCTGGAACAAAATGTAGAAAACAATATATACAAAAGGTGTTTTGGAAAGTAGCATACAATGTGTTTGATACAATGTCTCAATGAGACTTTATAACTGTCATGCACTAGTTTTACATTCTAATGCACTAATTTTTACACTGTGATGCACTTGTTCTGAATTGCTAATGCAGTAGGTGTTTGTTTATGGAAATATAGATCTAAAAGCTTATTTTTTGTTTATGTTACGAGTAGAAAGTGTTTGTGTGGGTAATCATATGTATGATGCAGTTGTTCTATAACTTTAGTGTAATAGGTGTTTGATTGTGACAAATGCATATCTATTAGCTAGTTGGTTTGTTATTTTATCATAAAAAGACTTGTATATTTAGTTATACGTTTGATGCAGACATTATGAAATAATGATGCAGTTGGTATATGTTTGTGGCAAACTCATATTTATTAGCTCATTTTTTGGTTATTTATTAGTAAAAAACTCATATATGTGTAGTTATATGTATGATGCAGTTGTTTTGAATTGCTAATGTAGTAGGTCTTTGTTTGGCTAATGTTTTTTGTTGTTATATCAGTACAAAAGGCAAGTACATGTAGTTGTATATGTGATGCAGCTGTTATGAAATGCTGATCTAGTATGTGTTTACTGCATCAACACTTCATTCTTTGTTTGGATTTAGTGTATTGAGTTGACCTAATTTTATTTTAGACCTGTGATATTCATTATGTGTATTTAGTTACTTGATACAGTTGTTTTACAATATTGATGCACCAGGTTTTTTTATATTGTTATTGTATTCAGTTGAATGTAAGATGAAGCTTAGACCTCTTATATTCATTATTATGTTTTGTTAGTGTTTTTTTCCTTGATACGGTTGATTAAAAACATTAATGCAGTAGGTGAATAAGGTTTAATTAGGATATGTAATGGAATTGATGAGCAGGCAGTGGGAGGTTGTTCTGAACTTGTTTTTACGCCAATTGATGAGATGTTTTCAGTTGATGCAACAGTAAGCGATTGTAAGAATCAAACACAGAAACTTAGTGTTTTTAATGGATTGTTTGCACCATGGTGTCATGATGATGCTCGTGGTGTATTAATTTGGATCACCAGCTTTACATTTAAGTTTCATATAGCTCGGGCTATACTTGAAAGTATATGCTTTCAAGTGAAAGATGTATTGGACTCGATGCATAAAAATGGGGGTGAGAAAGGTGAAACAAAGAATGATAAAGGACATTTTTTGCTTAGGGTCGATGGAGGAGCTACTATTAATAATGCGCTCATGCAAATTCTGGTATGTTTTCATAAGATGTAACTAAATGGGCGGGACTGTGCGTTTGGAAACTTGTAAAAGTGGGTTTGGGTCAAAATGGTTATTTTTGGTATGGTTTATACAACACTTAATAGAGATATCAAGTAAATGGGTTGTAATTTATGTTTTCAATCAATTACTATAGGTGGACTTATTGGCTAACCCTGTCGTGAGACCAACACATATAGAGATCACAACACTTGGTGCAGCGTATACAATAGGTTTAGCGGTCTCAGTTTCGACAGAAGAAGAGATCTTTTTATTTGGCTAATTTATCCATCTAGATTCCTAAATTTATCCCTGAAGTTGAGGTATTTTCATTTATAACATTGTGATGCAGCAGATTTAATAAATTGTGCTGCAGCAAATTTACAACATTGTGATGCAATAGATTTATACATTGTAATGCAGTAGATAACATTGTGATGCAGTCGATTTATACATTTTGATGCAATAGATTTATGTAACATTGAATTTTACAAATATTTAAAATAACATTGTGATGCAATAGATTTATACATTGTGCTGTAATATAACATTGTGATGCAATAGATTTATACATTGTGCTGCAATATAACATTGTGATGCAGTGGATTTATATATTGTGATGGAGTAGATTTTTTCCATTGTGATGCTGTAAATTTTATACACTATGATGCAACAAATTTATAACATTGTTCCAGATTACAATTAACGCTCATCAATTACCAGATGTTGGAGATGTCTGATGGTTTGTTGGACGAATGTGATGAACAACTGTCTGAAGCTAAAGACAATATAGAAGCTGATTATTAAAACATGTATGTAGAAGTGTAAATTTACCATGTATTTGGTAAAAGAGTCCTACTTGGTGGTGACGGTGGATGATTCTATTTAGCGAGTTGTGTATATTTAGAGTATAGTTTACGGTGTATATGTTTATACAACATTTTGTTATGTATTTGGTGGTGAAGGAAATGACACAAATAAATTAGATTATAAAGCAATGATATTTTTTTTCCCAAATAGTAATTCATTTAGAGCATCTACTCGTAAGTGAGCATGATTTCAATATACTTTTTATTTTTTCAATAAAATAGTATCTCAGTATTTATGAAATATAATCAGTATCTTTATGTTAATGCATAATAGTTACCGCATCATGTTATATGTTTAGTGTATTATGATGCAGTAAAAGATACATTGTGATGTAGTGAAATATACATTGTGATGCAGAAGAATAACAGAGTGATGCAGTAATATAACATTGTTATGTAGTATATTATTATTGTTATATAGCAGTATGATAACATTGTGATGTAGTAGCATGGAAACTTAAAACTTACTGCATCTCAGCTCAACTACTAGTGCATCAGAGAAATAATCAGTTACACAAAATCATTTCACACATGAAGCAAATTACATTTAACCTAACTCGTGCTCATACGTGGCAACTTAAAACTTACTGCATCTCAGTCCAACTACTAGTGCATCAGAGAAACAATCAGTCACACAAAATCACATTCCCACATTACCCAAACTACATTTAAACTAACTCGTGCTCATACGCGGCAACTTAAAACATATTGCATCTCAGCTCAACTACTAGTGCATCAGAGAAATAATCAGTCACACAAAATCACTTCGCACATGAAGCAAACTACATTTAATCTAACTCGTGCTCATATGTGGCAACTTAAAACTTACTGCATCTCAGTTCAACTACTAGCACATCAGAGAAACAATCAGTCACACAAAATCACTTTTGCACATTACCCAAACTACATTTAACCTAACTCGTGCTCATACGCGGCAACTTAAAACTTACTGCATCTCAGCTCAACTACTAGTGCATCAGAGAAATAATCAGTCACACAAAATCATTTTGCACATGAAACAAACTACATTTAACCTAACTCGTACTCATATGCGGCAACTTAAAACTTACTGCATCTCAGTTCAACTACTAGCGCATCAGAGAAACAATCAGTCACACAAAATCACTTTTGCGCATGAAGCAACCTATATTTAACCTAACTCGTTCTCATACGCGGCAACTTAAAACTTACTGCATCTCAGCTCAACTACTAGTGCATCATAGAAACAATCAGTAAAAAAAAATCACTTTCGCACATGAGGTTAACTACATTTAACTTAACTCGTGCTCATATGCGGCAACTTAAAACTTACTACATCTCTTTTCAACTACTAGTGCATCAGAGAAACAATTAGTCACACAAAATCACTTTCGCACATAACGCAAACTACATTTAACCTAACTCATACTCATACACGGCAACTTAAAATTTACTGCATCTCAATTTAATTGCACAGTGCATCACATAAACAACAACTTTAAAACTACTGCATCTTAGTGCATCACACTTATAAAGTCTTGTTGAGACATTTTATCAAACACCTTGTACGCAAATTTCTAAAAAATGTTTTATATCAATATTTTTCAACAATTTGTTCTGGATCTAGAGGAAAACATGATGTAAATTTGAATCGAACTGTGAATAAAACATACTTAAATCAATAAAAACACATTAACCGATGCAGTTACATACATAGATAAAAAATATACTTACGATGCGGTGTAAGATTTGGAAGGTTAGCCTTCAACATCGTTGATGCAGTAGAATTGTTGAATGTTGATTCAAAACTAAACAAATTAATGCACTAACAATCGTTCATGAAGATTTTTAGTTCATTTTATGTGTGTGTCTTTGGATGTAAGTGTGTTTTTTTTGGGAGAGAATAATGATTTGATTGAGATTTGCCGGATGATGAATTTAGTATCTGATTTAGTGTGTGATTTTTAGTTCGTGAATTGAATGTGTGTAATGAGAGAGAAGAGTGTGTGAATTTTGTGTGAAAAATCAAGCAGAATTAAGTTATTAAGATAGATCAGAACGACATCGTTTGATATAGACGAATTTTTTTTTATTGGACTGATAGTTTCTATTGCTACTTTAACAACCCATAATTTTCCATGTCAACATTTATTTCCAAACTCTAATTTATTACTTTGAAATTTTACAATAACACTTTTATGAAAAACTTTTTAGTTAAATAAACGTAAAACTAGGAACAACCCCCTTGTGCACTAGGACTTAGGCTATATAGTACACAACGTTCCAGTACCTTGCTCCTACTCCGGTTCAAAATTTTAAACCCTAAAACAATTTCCTTTTTCTTTATTTACTTACGGTTGTCAATTGAAAAAACGTTATTCGTAATTTAAATTTAACACCCGATATACCCAAAACTCTTAACGATTATTTCTAACACATTTTTATACTTCCTAAATGATTACCAAAGTTCCAAAAATATTTCCTTATGCCTAAGGTAAATTCTTTATAACTTAAGTTTAATTACGTATAACTTACGTTAATCACCAAACCAACAACCAATACCTATTTTTAATACCCAATACATACAACATATACACTCTTGTATCAAAATAACTCTTTTACTCCAAAATACCACATGTGCCACCCCCCCCTCTTGTCTTATAATTATTTGTTAGACAAAATTTACACAACATTAATGAGCCTACAAACACCCTCAAAACATGGAGACTAATATATAAATTCGAGGATTGACTTCAAAATTGCCCCCCCCCCAAGCCCCATTCGGCCCAACCTCATAAACTAGGCCAAATGATATCATTTGACCCAACTATGCAAAGTTTGAAAGTCCTTTAGTATAAATAGGTTCAAGTATTACCATTTTTCACTAGCTAGTTCAAGGCAAGAAAAAAAATATCCTCTCATCTTCTATATATAAGTCGACACACTCTAAGGAGCAAGGAAGAAGATAGCTTGGTTGTGGTTAAGTTCAACTATAATTAGGGTACTCTAGCAAAGGTTTGGAACACTAATTCTTGGGTTAATCAAGTGTCTTACATTCTCATCTCACTAATCTCCTTTTATAAGTAATCTTTACATAGCTAAAACTTCATGTTTTTCATATCATAATGCTAGTTCAAGTGTATATACTTAGTTTATCACTTTGTACATGTTGACAAAGCTCAAAAGGCTATGTTTTAAACAAGTTTTTATTATAAGAAAACTAGTTGGTAAAAATCTCAACAAGAAAGTGATGATAAACATCATATATATATATGTTAGTGAAACTTGTAATCTTTACTATAATTGAAGATCATTTGCTATTATGAAAGTGGACTCTTGAATATTGCTAAGTTTAGTGTTAGATCACTATTGTTATTTTGAGAAATTGGTGGATGAACTAGGACTAGTTTTGGAGTTGTTGTTAAGTGATTATGATAACTAGAAGGCTAGGAAAATGTTTTGACACTTTTGACAATGAATCTGTCCTGTTTTGATTAACACAGAAAACTCAGTACCTTGGTGACAAGTTTAGGCTAGAAATATAGAAAATAGACTCAATAATAAAAACGTAGCCGCTTGAATGAGTTAAAACGGGCTTATAACGAAAAAGATACGTTAGTTTCAATTTATGCGACGAAAACTAAATTTTTTGAAAAATTGTTGAAGCTGTTAGGAATTTTGAGTGATGAAAACTGATGTTAAATGGTAACTAGACTAGCCGATACCTTAGAAATCCGACAGTATACTTAATACCTTCGCGGGGATAGGTAAAACTTAAGAAACGGAGCTACGATGAAAAAGTTATGGCCTAAAGAAAGTTTACGATGACATATAGGTTTGACAGCTTATTATTTGCTATTAGAAAAGCTGATGAAATTGTTTGAAGTGGATTTTGGACCCTTTAGAGTGTATTTTGGCTAAAATGACGTAAACGAAAATGGTAGAACATTATATACACTTGTTAGGCGCGTTAGAGATTTTCAAAATATCTATTAACATGACGACTAAAATTTGATCACGAGATTAACAAGTTACGTTTTCTAAAAAGGGTGATTTTCTAAATAAAAGATCACATTGACACAATTACATTTTTGACGTTAAATATTACAACAAACATGTACAAGTGATAAAGTAGAGTATGAACTTGCGTGCATGACCTTGCTTTCGAACCTAAGACATATGCATTATTTAGGTCGCGATTAGAGTTACCGGACCTTATTTACCGTTTACCAATTTACCAACCGAGATTTGCTTTTGCTAAGGTGAGTTTCATAGCCCCACTTTTTACTGTTTTACTATTCGATTTGAAATACTTAGGGTGGGAATACATTGCTTGTTTTTATATATGGACACAAGTGTATTAAACATTTATTGATTGCCTAAGTTGTTGTCGTTTGCCATAAATTCCCCACTATCATGAACCGTTAATTACTTTGTAAGCGCGAATGTTGTGAATAGATCTATTGGGGGTAAACTCCCCCGTCCGGGTTTGATGCGTGGTTTTGCGACCTTACAACAGGTTTTACCTCTCGAGGGATCTCAAGAGGCTTGCAATCCCCACCAGGCAGTGTACCTGACCGATGTAGTATAGTGAAGTGGCAAGTACCGAGGGATTGATCGTTCTCTAGGGGAATAGTGTCGTTAGGATTGAAAAACTACTCTAATAGGTCTAAGGGTGAGGGAAGATTCTTTTTGTATTTTTATATTTTTTTATAAAAGCAAGTAAAATCTCGGGTTTGAAGGAGTGGGCGGAATTAGTTGCTAGTCAACTAACCCAAATGACTACAAGTGCAAATAAAATAAAATAACTGAAAATGAAAAGGGTCGTGGAACTTATATGGAGAGAAATGTGTTTACTTAGATTTCCTTACTCCCTAACTATCTTTTACCGGTTGATTAGTGTGTATTAATTGCGTGGATGACGGGTGTATTCCTTAATACCAATCGTGGGGTGGCGTACGTACTTCCCCAACTCTACAAGCTCCTACTTCACTCCTATGTCGAGCCGGCTAAGAAGCTCCTAACATGGGATCACTAGAATTCGCTCATGCATTAAATACAACCATAAAAACCTTAGTACGCATTGGTTCATGTTTCTTAAGACGTTCAAGCAAGTTACCGTATAGGAGGTTAGCCAGTTTTCTTAAGCCTAACATCGATAAACAATCATCCAATACAATTAATAACACACTAACAACTAATAATCAATAGTTAGGTTTCATTAGATCTAAGTAAACACAAGATAAATCTAGCCTAGCATGTTAATTAAAAGACAAGAACAAGATATAATCAAACAACACATAGACATATTGATTGATTAAATGATTACTTATCTTCAATTAAACATGGGAGATCCAAGGGTATAAAACCCTTAAAAATGGCAGAAAATTCGTCTAGGGTTTCTCCTCACAAAGTTGCACACTCATGAATAAAAATTGCAAAACTATATATAGAGTTTAGTGGCTGACGGCGTCACGTTGTAGGAGGTGACGCCGTCACCTCGCCGTGGCTAGGTTTCCCGGATGGTCTTCCTGACGCCGTCCCTTTTTAATCCTCCAAAATCCGCTCTGGCCTATCAAGGGTTGACGCCGTCAGAAATGTGCTTGACGCCGTCTCTCTTTAACTTAAACCGTGATGGCCTTGATCACCTTAAAGGGTGACGCCGTCAGACTTTCCATTGTAAAACTCTCTGGCGCGTCACGTGTATTTTTCATATCCACCTCTTTTGCCAAGCCATGACGCCGTCAAGTGTACTTTTCCAGCAACTTTGAAGACTTTGTCGTTTTCTTCACTTTTATGCTCCAAAAACGTCCAAAATGCTTCCTTTTCCAGATTTCTTCTCCAAAGTACCTAAAATGACAAAAGGAACGATTTAGGGCAATATTTGATCAAATAAATACGATTTAGGGCTTAAATGACCCCCTAAAAGCGGTACACTTTTCGCTTCATCAAATACCCTTACACTTGAGATTTGCTTGTCCTCAAGCAAATGCGCTTTTATTCTAATCAAAATACAAGTTAGGGGTCATTTAATGCTAATATAAAAGTAATTACAACAAATAGTCGTTCCACTTTAATCATAATAAGCACGGAGATTACAAAATAGCACCTCACAAGTAGTGTTTAGATACTCACATCTCTCAGGTGTCATAAAAGTATATCTCATAAATGAAAACGGATAATATCTCTCACTACCTGTCATAGCAAATAGATTACCATAGGCTTGGGAAATGATCGAAAACCTTCTCCACTAGGCGTAAGCACCTAAGATAAACTATCAAAGAGGGCTTTTACATGGGTTATAACGTGAGGTGTAGGGATATGATAAACACGGTTTTGTTGGATAAAGGATATTTTACTGGTGGCGAGTTAAAGATCTTGATTAATTACATGTACAATATGGCGTTGCTAAGCCAAGACTAGACTCGACTTAAACTAAAAACAAAATAACAAAAACATAAAATGAAACGGGATGGTAGTCCGTATGTTTTTTCTACTTTTCTTTTTCTCATTTTTTTGTATTTTTCTTGATTTTTTCGATTTTTTTTTCTTCATACACTCTTGCCCTACCATCCAAAATAATACATCGCAGGGGCGTTGCATTCCCCTTACACTTGAACTTTTACATAACTTTACAAATAACTATTCTAATGACTCGAATTAAGATAATCGAAACACTTGGAGTACTTTTTAAAATATTTAGCACATATGGGGGTAATAATGTTGTTCTTCCCCATTACTCCATTACACTAGTACTTTACCCATGAGTCCCAATCGTCCCAAAACAATATGTACAAGGATATGACTCGACTTAGCAACCATGTAATCAATTAGATAGTTAACTTGGGGTTTAAACAAATGTTGTCACAATAATGCACTAAAAATGAGTGCATACAAGGTAGGCTAAGGCGATTTGGGTGTACATTTAAGTGGGGTGTAAACAAATTCTTACTTTAAGTAAAATGCTTAAAGTTAGAAACGAAAAGATAGGCTCTGAGGGGTGTACTAGAGGTATCGTGTACTAAAAATGAGTACAACGCAAAGGGTGTGGGAGAATTACTTGACCAATGTAGCCAATGTAATTATAACAAAAACACAGGTGTAAAACAATGGGTTAATCCTAATGCCTCTTATCATGTAGTAAATCTAACTACATGAATGTAGTCTCACTTGTGGCCTCGGAATGGTCCTAACGCAAGTTCTAGAATCTAAGTGCTACCGGTACACACATCATAGCATAAATGCTTTTCCTACCAATTCTAGGGGCGAACCTCACATATTTGGGGGTGAAATTTTTTTTAGTGGTACGGTTTTGTGCTAGTCATATAACTCCTATCCGTGAGACGCTCATTAAGATCAAAGTTTCACTCCTATATGTTGTAAAAAATTTTAAATTTGGCACAAAAATTGCCCTAACAGGTATTTCTCTCAGTTTTACTACACATCTACCATTAAACAAACAAAAATCAAGTGCACTTGTATTCTCTAAAGTATCGTACTTTACCCCCCCCCCCCCTTACACTTAAGATGAACATTGTCCCCAATGTTCAAATAACAAGATGTAAAAGTAAATAAGGTAAAAGAATGAAATCAAATACTCCCCTGATTCGTTTGGTGGATAAAGAGGTAACATGGTTAGATCTTCTTCCAAGGTAATGTTGAAGCTTCAAGACTAATGCATCGCCAAAAGCTAGATTCCACATACATTTCCTTGTCCAAAATAACCTGTTAAACCTGAGAAAACAAACACGAAAACCTGCATAACATCGGCGGGATAAATCTATATAAGGATATAATGCTTGTGGAATGATAATTTTGCAGATTCCTGGAGTTTATAAGTTAGAGATTTAATAAAAACTTTTTATGAAAACAAAACTTTCAAAAATTTCAGAAAACTAAAACCTGACGCCGTCAGGTTGTAAGGCCTGACGCCGTCAGAAATGATCTGACAGAATTCTCATGTTAAGTTTCTGGAAAACTTCTGGAAAAACCTATACCTTACTTCCTGGAATTCCTGCCAAATATCATTATGACTCGATACAAGCATTTGACTCAAACAAATACTAATATGTATGTTAATTTATTATTGTTATGATTCATGTTCATTTGTTCTAATAAACCG
Source organism: Artemisia tridentata subsp. tridentata (assembly GCA_021014915.2). NCBI lineage: Eukaryota > Viridiplantae > Streptophyta > Magnoliopsida > Asterales > Asteraceae > Artemisia > Artemisia tridentata. The sequence goes on along the minus strand of CP139504.1, from coordinate 211,069,267 downwards.
ATTTGGATTTCCCTTACACTTATCTTTTGCAAAATACCTTTACATGTAGTTAAGACGAAGTTAAAAACAAAATAAAACATTTTCACAATTTACTTTGAAACATGAGCACAAACAATAACAATTAAACTTGCATACGGAAACAAATAAAATCAAACAAACAAACAAACAAATAAAGCTTGGGTTGCCTCCTAAGAAGCGCTTGTTTTTGTTCGAGTCACGAGCCTGACTCTACCCTTATTTAACGGAAATAAGGGAGGTTTTCCCTACACTTAGGATTAAATGTGGGTGAAAGTAGCGATACACACCTTTAGGGTAGAAATATGCCACTTGAGGTGAAGGGGGTGCGTGAATGGGGAAAGAGTCTACCACCTTCATTTTTAGGTTACCCGAATCCTTTGGTTTGATGGGTGGATTTGAAGTTAGAAGAGTTTTATGGCAAAGATTTGAGCTCTTGCCATTTTCATAAATGTTATGCTCTAACGGTTTTTCATCCATTCCGGTTCCCATCTTTTTTATTTTAACGTCGTCTTCGTCTTCATACTCAAACTTGCTCTCATCGAAGAAGTGGAGTGTTGGCGTTTTGAAGTTGGAATGTTGGGAATAGGTTTTATGGGTAATGGGTTGGGTTTGAGAAATCATCGAGACCCTATGCATCAAGGTTGGTTTGAGTGATTTAGAGGTTATGGTATAAGCGTGAGAGTTCCCTTTCTCAGAAGGAGACTTATGGGAATAGAAGTTATTCTGGGTTGAATCCACAGAGAGAGGTGTTTCATTGTGCCAACCGCTGCTTGTTTCACTAGGGACTGGGAATTCAAAAATCTTTTCGATTTTTTTGAGTACAGCTTCTTCCCTAATCTTTTCCTTAATTCTTGATATGAAACCTTCAGCCAAGTCCATAAAGGTGTTTCGGGTGTTCTCCATTCGGACCTCTAACTGCCGGATCCGTCTTTCTTGGTTGTTCACAAAAGTAAACATTGTCCCTTCGAACTCCTCTTGTCGTGAAAATTCAAGAAACGTATGTTTACTGACTACATTCACACATCCATTGGGATTCATTTCAGCATTAGCCATAGGCATCTCGGCCCTCATCAATTCCTCAACCTGCTTTTCGATGTTCTCAAATTGCTGTTCTTGGGTAGCATTCATGTAATCTAAACTCCCTTCCTCCAAGAACATCGGATCCTCCCATTCTTCTTCTTCGTATTGTGCTAAGTCCTCAATGACCTCCCAGCACTTATCAACACCGAGCTTGCTTAGTCTAGCATTGGCAGCGTGATCTATGGCCCTTCTAGTTTGATGATTGACACCATCATAAAAGATTTGGATTTGGAGCCAAAGATCAATGCCATGATGGGGGACTTTGTAGAGTAAGTCCTTAAAACGAGTCCACGCTTCGTAAAGAGTTTCACCTTGACGTTGTTGGAACATCAAGATGTCATTCCTTAGCTTGGTAGTTCTCGCTGGTGGGAAAAATTGAGCGAGGAAACGAGTGGTGAGATTATCCCAAGTCGAGATAGATCCTGCGGGTAGACGATCAAGCCAATGGATAGCTTGGTCACGAAGAGAGAAATGGAAGAGGCGCAATCGGGTAGTGTCTCTAGTAGCACCGTTAAGGTCAATGGAATCTACGATTTTAAGAAAGTCCTTAAGGTGTTGAATTGGGTCTTCGGACATATGTCCATGGAATGCACATCCGTTTTGCACCAACCGGATGGTGTCATCGCAGGTGGGCTACATTGGCTCCTTGGGCGAGCTCAATGGTGTTTCGATAGCCTTGGTGGCTAGGACGGGAATACTCTCCTAAAGTGCGTGCTCTAGGAAGTGGGTGTTGTTGTGGTGGGGCGTTGGGATCAAGGATATTACCACCTTCCATGACGTCGGATGGTAATGGTTACGAACAAAAACACAAAGAAATAAGATAGACTAAAGAAGACCTATAAAAAGAAAATAAAAAATCTTACTAGAAAGGAATCTAGTAAGTAGACCTAATGAAAAAGAATTTCAACCTAAACAATAACTATTCCCCGGCAGCGGCGCCAAAAACTTGATGCGTGGTTTTGCGACCTTACAACAGGTTTTACCTCTCGAGGGATCTCAAGAGGCTTGCAATCCCCACCAGGCAGTGTACCTGACCGATGTAGTATAGTGAAGTGGCAAGTACCGGGGGATTGATCGTTCTCTAGGGGAATAGTGTCGTTAGGATTGAAAAACCACTCTAATAGGTCTAAGGGTGAGGGAAGATTCTTTTTGTATTTTTATATTTTTTTATAAAAGCAAGTAAAATCTCGGGTTTGAAGGAGTGGGCGGAATTAGTTGCTAGTCAACTAACCCAAATGACTACAAGTGCAAATAAAATAAAATAACTGAAAATGAAAAGGGTCGTGGAACTTATATGGAGAGAAATGTGTTTACTTAGATTTCCTTACTCCCTAACTATCTTTTACCGGTTGATTAGTGTGTATTAATTGCGTGGATGACGGGTGTATTCCTTAATACCAATCGTGGGGTGGCGTACGTACTTCCCCAACTCTACAAGCTCCTACTTCACTCCTATGTCGAGCCGGCTAAGAAGCTCCTAACATGGGATCACTAGAATTCGCTCATGCATTAAATACAACCATAAAAACCTTAGTACGCATTGGTTCATGTTTCTTAAGACGTTCAAGCAAGTTACCGTATAGGAGGTTAGCCAGTTTTCTTAAGCCTAACATCGATAAACAATCATCCAATACAATTAATAACACACTAACAACTAATAATCAATAGTTAGGTTTCATTAGATCTAAGCAAACACAAGATAAATCTAGCCTAGCATGTTAATTAAAAGACAAGAACAAGATATAATCAAACAACACATAGACATATTGATTGATTAAATGATTACTTATCTTCAATTAAACATGGGAGATCCAAGGGTATAAAACCCTTAAAAATGGCAGAAAATTCGTCTAGGGTTTCTCCTCACAAAGTTGCACACTAATGAATAAAAATTGCAAAACTATATATAGAGTTTAGTGGCTGACGGCGTCACGTTGTAGGAGGTGACGCCGTCACCTCGCCGTGGCTAGGGTTCCCGGATGGTCTTCCTGACGCCGTCCCTCTTTAATCCTCCAAAATCCGCTCTGGCCTATCAAGGGTTGACGCCGTCAGAATTGTGCTTGACGCCGTCTCTCTTTAACTTAAACCGTGATGGCCTTGATCACCTTAAAGGGTGACGCCGTCAGACTTTCCATTGTAAAACTCTCTGGCGCGTCACGTGTATTTTTCATATCCACCTCTTTTGCCAAGCCATGACGCCATCTGGAACAATTCTTGACGCCGTCAAGTGTACTTTTCCAACAACTTTGAAGACTTTGTCGTTTTCTTCACTTTTATGCTCCAAAAACGTCCAAAATGCTTCCTTTTCCAGATTTCTTCTCCAAAGTACCTAAAATGACAAAAGGAACGATTTAGGGCAATATTTGATCAAATAAATACGATTTAGGGCTTAAATGACCCCCTAAAAGCCGTACACTTTTCGCTTCATCAGGGTTGGTCGCTCCAACTTGTCAAACGGACGCATTTCATTTGATGTCGTACAGGTGTTTGGCAAAGCACCTGTTTGGGGTGATAATATGAACTAATTGTTAAGGCTTCGGTGTCATGAGCTTAGTGCAACAGTAATCTTTTTCATGAACATGTTTTTGATATATTGTCTTTGAAATCTGGTGGTCCATGCATAACTTGTTTACTTAAACCTATGAACTCACCAGCTTTATGTTGACCCTTTTAGCGTGTATTCTCAGGTGTAGATCTTTACTACAGCACAATCTATTGTTGGAGGCGCTTGGCAGGAGCACAGTCATAGGCTACTCTGATATATTTGGGACCAATTGTTTATTCATATGGGCCTTATTTCCGCATCAAATTAAATTTTGTAAACTGGTTTACTATGATAATGTAACTAATTTTTCTAAATGTAAAGTAAATCCGTTCTCTTTACTTTGTGTTGTGATCCAATTTAGTAGCACCCCAGCGACATGTATGCTTCCGCTGGACCCGATTTTGGGGGTGTTACAGCTACAGATATGCCCTTCAAGTTTGCGTTTTCTACAAAATTGCCACTCTGTTTTTTTCATCTTGCAAATCTAATCCGATGGTTGAGATGGCTTCCTAAGCTTTATATATATATATATATATATATATATATATATATATATATATATATATATATATATATATATATATATACACTAGTTGTCGAAGCCCGCCCGATGGGCAGCCATGCTTTGTAATTTTTTCTTTTGTAATTTTCACGCTCTTTATTATAATTGATAATTACCGAGACACATAAAAAATGAATCTTGGATTATTTAGCGATTAGAAATTGCGTATGTTGTTTATATTTTGTTTTGTTGTGTTTTACATTGTCAGTATTAGTGTATTTGTAGTTCTTGGATAAACTATGATTTTGAAGATGCTACTTAATAAGTGTCTAATTACATGAAAGTGGGATCTCCTGAGCTAAAATCCGGTTCTAAACCTATATTTGAAAACAGTTTAGATATGGATATTGATGAAATGGATGTTGATCGGACTGGTGGCAAATCAACTTGGCCAAGATGATATGGTTGTACACGAGATGTTAAACGAATGAATCAGAAATATGGAATAGATGTGTACAGCTTCCTTAACTTGGTTAAAGGAGTATCTAAAGAGGAAGGTGATAATGAGTGTCTATGTGGTGATCTCGACTATTGTGAACATTCTTAATATTCAGATTGAAGAAAAAACTGAATCTTACCACTCTCAAACCCAGTGGGCGGGCATGACTTGTAATTTACGTAAATATGGTTATGTTATTGTTATTTATGTACTATTTAGTATGAGTTGATGTAAATTTTAACTTAGTCATGTAAGGATATCAGTTGTCTTGTATAGTTATAACTTTATTTATTAATTTACGGATATCAGCTATATTGTATAGTTATAATTAACATATGTTGGTTTATGTTTGTATAGAAATGCCTTTGGAGTGCGTTTTGTTTTTGGACCGGGATACATTTCCCTTTTCCTAGGTATTATAATGATCTTATGTGTTGTTTATTTTTTTGAGTATATTATTTTGTAATATTTTTTATTTGAAATTTTGATTGTTTGATTGTATGATATGATTGTTTGAGTGTTAGATTATTTGATTGTTTGTACTGTTTTAAATTGAAACGTCATTTTAAAATAATAATGGCTTAAGATAATTCTTTCTATTTTTAAATGTGATAGTAAACTGGTGGTTTTTTTTTCAAAAGCTATAATGCACATAATTCGTATGAGGTATTATGAATTTCAAAAGGTGGGTTTATATCTAATTTAGTTACAAATGCATTAGCTGCATGCAACTATCTACCTTTAAATTTTTCTACAATATGTTTACATGGATTATACATGATATACATTTTCAGTGCATGTTAAATATGTATAGAGTGTTGCATTAAGAAAATAGGTAATCATTACATCTATTTTTTTAGGTTGATTTAATTTGTAACCATTTAATAAGCTAATGTATTTTTTTTATCTTTGAATGTTCCGTTAACTAAACAAACAAACACACTTATCACCATCATCTGATTTTTTTCTGCGATCATAAAAGGGTTTTTTTTTTTTTTTTTTTTTTTTTTTTTTTTTTTTTTTTTTTTTTTTTTAACATTTATAAACCCAGTATGAATATTGACTTAGTTTAAGAGTATGTGTTGGTATATTATTTAGTTACGTTTTAAGTTCTTAGTTAATATAATATAATAATGTTATTAAAATAAGGTGTTTCGTCAGATCAGGGGTTGGTTGTAATTAAATTTCTTGTTTAATTGTAAGATTTTGATATTGCATGTTGGATATGTTGCTTTGTTTAAGAAACCCCAAATGTTGTAGTCGGACAGTTAAATGTGAAATTAGGTATTTTTTATACTTGGTAAGTGACTTTTTATGCATTTAAGTCACTTTTTATATGTGTAACATTATGGTGTATTATGTCAATGGTTTTAGTATGTTACAATTATGTTTCCTTTTCCATTCATATTGATTATAGATTGTGATAGGCATCATTTTATTACTGGAATTTTATTTGACTTTTTTATATCACAAATTACATATAATGTTTGTTTAGTTGTATTTCATTTTGGCCTAATGAGGATTTTTAGTTCTTTTTAGGTGTGGTATATTAGACTTGATTAGTTTGTTAGCTTTTAGAGTGCTTATTCAGTTGCTAAAAGGATTTAACAGTACTAAGTTTAAAGGTGTAGTGCTAACTTGAAAGTTAGTACTGCTGGAATCTTAGTGTTGATAAAAAGCTTTAGCAATACTAAGTTTAAAGGAGCGGTACTAAGTCGAAAGTTATGTTATTTTAGAAAAGGTTTTATTGTGTTTAAGTTTGTTAATAATATGATATCGTTTTTTTTCTACAAATTATGTACTTAAATAGCATTGCATGTGAGTAACATTAAATTTGTTAAATCTTACAGATGGCATTTTTAGTTAAGTTTGAAAATGGTGATGAAAGTGGTTTCAAAATTCCAATAAAATTGTTTGAACTAACTGATAGTAAAGATTGTGAATGGTTATACGCAATGATCGTGAATAAAGTTTATGAGTTTAAGATCCGTATCTTTGATAATGTTGGACTGATATATGGAGAGGAATGGAAACAGTATGTAGAAGAGTGTGGGCTTAAGCAGGGTTGGTTTGTTTTATTTGACATTAGGAATGCTCAATATGTTATTCTTAGCCATTTTGATGAGCATGGTGTTACACTCGTAATTTCAGGTCATTTTCCAAACCCCGACAATTTACTATTCATGAGTACTATTCATAAATCACTATTCACCGATCACTATTCATCATTTCACTATTCATCATTTTTTAAGCCAGTTTGAAAATTTGAGAAGTCGTCAAAAATTTTACTATTCACATGACACTATTCATTCCCGGAGGGAAATCACTATTCATTGGCATCATTCAACATGTCATAAACTAGGTTTACGAGTACTCAAATGCGCGTAACCAGTTAGGTTTAGCTGCGTATTCATGCATCATCAGTAAAGACACATCATACAGACTAGAGTAGTCTACATATCATCAGTAATATCAGTACCATATCAGTTCATGCAGGTGTCTGTGTGATTTTCATTAACGTATGCTTAATTGTTTAATTAACGTTACCACTCAGTCATTTCTACCAACAGTAAACCAAATACTCCAGACAATGATCCTAATACATTTTCAAGCTAATTATAATGATATAGAGATTATATTATTACTTTACCCGGTGTTTTTAAACCAATCGTTACATTTTTCATTTGACGCTTATAACTCCGTCGATTTACGAAATTTCAATCCGATTATCATTCTAACACCCGATTCTTGCAAGGAACATGATTTTACAATTTTTACAACTTCGTCGTATCTCATTTCACCTCGTCACGAGTTATTTCTAGTTAACTCGGTACCCGATAACACTCAATGTATACACAAATCAACTAAACACTTACACTAATGGGACACTTGGCAAAGTTTCATCATACCCTTCCCATTTAGCCCATGTGTGCCGCCCCCCTACCCCCCAAATTAGCTTAATACTTCCAATTTGCATTAAATGAATTTGCTTGCATTTTATTTCCATCCTCCACTAACTTAACACATATTATAAACAACTAGCTAACCAAGAAAGATCAAACCTCTCCATCTTCATCACCCCAATCGGCCACATCAAGAACAAAAGGAGAAATCCATAGATTTTTCAAGAACAAATCATAAACATACTTCATATACTATCCTAGTTAAGGTCTTGTGATCAAAACCTCAAGTTATTGCACCTTTCTCATCAAATCACTCCAAGATTGTAAGTAAACTTCAAGAACATCATTTTGATCTTTTCATTCTTTTATTTACTTCATATGATCATGTATTTTCAAGGTTATACTAGTTACTTTTGCAAGTTACTTATGTTTTGATACCATTTTGTTTATAAACTATCACAAACACTAGATCTATAAGTTTCACTAATAACCACATGAGATCCACCAAGGTTGGTGATGTTTAGGACTCCATGACACCCTAAGAAGGTGTATGGTAGGATTTGCGAACTTGTGGAGTTGATTTGAGGTTGTATGATCAAGATTAGAACCATAGAAATGAGTTTTTAAAACATATATATACCTACTGTCCAAAATCGTGTAAAATGGAAAACTCAGTAATTTTTGGCATATTTTGGCCTTCATATTCAGAAATTTCTTTCAAAAACGAAACCGTGGCCGCAAGAATAACTAAAAACCGACTTATAACGAAGGAGATATGATCATTCGAAGTTAGACGACGAAAACTAATTTTCTGAAAATTAGCGTGCTGTTAGCCGAACTTTAAAGACCAAACGAGGTGTTAGACATGATCTAGGAGAGCCGAACTACTGAGATCATGTTAGTTCATGTTATGACGAATCCGTGGATATAAAGAACGTAGAAAACGAGCTTATAACGACCGAGATATACACGTTCGAAGCCGACGAACTCTATTCTATTTTGTTAGCCCTAATAGAAAGTATTTTTCTAAGTATATACGTTAACATTTTTACAAGCCATTACATTGATAGCTGGTTTTCTATCTATTCAAGACGCGTATGATCAAAAGTCCAATAACACGACACGAAAAACTTGTAACAACGTTTTACTTTCAAGGACGTCAAATTCATTCACAACACTTAACGTGCACTAATTCGCGACTAGTTTTGCGAGGCCGTTTTGGATATATTTTCACAAGTATGAAAAGTATTGTTTTGCGACGAAAACATTATATTTGCCAGTAGAACACCGAACAAGGATCATGGAGTGTAGTTTTAACATATTTACGCGAAATGTGGTTTATAACTTAACAAGACGTCAAAATGTATTTTTCGACGTTAAACATTGTTTTCAAAACTTTCGAGTGGTATCGATAACATACGTGTTTGCATGAGTAACATCATTCCATTTGCTTACCTTAGATCACATCATTCATGATAGGTCGCGGTTAGGAACCGAGCCTCATCTCATCATATCCATTGTGATCATTGTTGCTATATCATATCAGGTGAGTTTTCATAGCCCGTTTTTAATTGTTTATTGATTTCTAAACTCTCGGGGGAGAATACATTGCACCATTTTTATATACGGACCAAAGTATACAAACTCATTACATTGCTTAAGTTACATCATTGCCCAGATTAAAGTCCCCTTATATTATCATGAACCGTTAATTGTTAGTAAGCGAGAGTGAGTGGATAGATCTATTGAGGGTGACTCCTCCGTTCGGGTAGGTAGCACCAACTGGTCAAACGAACGCATTTCATTTCTGTCATATTTGAGTGATTGGCAAACACTCGGTTGGGGCATTTCATTCAGTCTAGCTTCGGGGTCATGAGCTTAGAGCTAATGTATCATTTTTATGTGGCATGGATTTGTCATACACTTTATACTTGTGGTTTCCGTACAATCATTCATTTAAATAAACCTATGATCTCACCAACATTTTTGTTGACCATTTTTAGCAATGTATTTTCAGGTAATTAAGGTATTGCATGTTGGCTTGCATATGGACATCATGGAGTCGCGGAGTCGACGCGTCTCACTTTATATTTTATGCACTTATCCATCGTTTGAATTGTATGAACTTGTTTTCTGAAAACTTGTTTCACCTTTTGGGACCTAGCTTTATAACTCTGAATGTTTTTAAATAATCAAACGATGTATTTTCTAAATGACACTTTAGGTCGTTCAATATAACTATAACTTTGGTGCTATGACTAGTCGTGCCCCTGAATGACTTATTCCGCTGCAAGTCACGAAATTTTGGGGTGTGACAGATTGGTACCAGAGCAAAGGTTATAGCGAACTAGGTTATTCATTATACCCTAGACTATAGTTGCACCATCATAGCATCTCATCATTGTGGCATAAGTTCATATTCATTATATCACATGTAGTGATTGCGATTTCATACATATATCATTTCATCAAAACCCGCATTGTGTAAATGTTTATTTACTTTTATTTCACATCTGTTGTTTCAGTGATGTCTTCGGATTCACACCCTATTGTTATCTCGTCTGACTCTGAGTCAGCGGACGATACTTCTTCACTACCCTCTATCATACTAGAGTCAGTTTCATCACCATCACTACCCACAATCATTTTATCATTAGTGGAGCCTACTCCACAGTCTTCACCAGTTATGTCAGAGGCCGAGACAGAACCCTTTGAGGAGGGGGAAGTCGTGCCTACACCACCAGTTTCACCTGTGATCCGTCGTGGTCCCAGAGTTGTTCCGGTCATTCAGCCAGGGGAGCAGATACCCTATGGTCGAGTTTATCGTACATATCCAGGTGGGCCGCGCATGAAGCGTACTGTTGCTAAGCGGGTTCATCGCCTCACAGTCAGATCACCAGCTGCATTTGTATCTTTACCACCACCATCATCACTTACTTCATCTCAGCCACTCCGTCGTCGCTTGACAGCGAGGAGGAGTGTGACATTCAGTACACAACCACCATTATCACCTTTACCATCCTTATCATCATTGTCTCCACCATTGCCATCCCTATCAGCACCACAGATGCCATCAGCACCAGCTCACATCAGAGATCCTACTCCTACGTCAGACCTACCGCTCAAGAAGCGGGCTCGTCTTGATATCTCATCTCCAGATACTTCAGATGCCACAGAGACAGCACCACCCAGCAGATTCGAGGTGGGTGAGAGCTCGAGGGTTGCTGCTGACAGATTGACTACTGCTGCTACATTTGACTCACGACTAGATCAGCTTCAGGCTGAGATTGAGAGGGCATTATCTCACCTAGACGAGACTCCAGTGAGCCGTATTGACGCCATTGAGGAGGAGGTCGAGGGATTGATCCAGGGCAGGGTTGCCATTGATGTTTCACACCAGGGTTTAGAGGCTCGTCAGTTGGAGAGTTCAGAGCATATCACTCAGCTAAGGCAGGAGGTGCCGGGGTTAGTTGACAGAGTACAGAGGTTCCAGGATGAGCATCACGGCCTGGTCGGTGAGTTATCTTCAGTTCAGGCTAGGTTGTCTGCATCAGAGACTAGAGAGACTGACCTTCAGCTTTGAGTTCAGCACCTAGAGGAGATCGTTGTTGCAATGTCTAGGGATATTCAGAGGATTTTCCGCAAGTTAGATGGAGCACCCGGAGGAGGTTCCTAGTGTTAGACTGTTATCATATAGCTTGTACATTATTATCCTAGTCCCGGGGTGTGGGACGTAGTTAGTACTTGTTGTCTTTTGCTTGTAGTGCAAACAAATATATCAAGTGTGACTCTACTATGCAAAATTTTCGTTGTGCTATTTTATGATATCGGTCTGCGTAACCGAAATTTTCATGTATTATATTCATGTGCGCTGTGATTATACTTATGATATTTCGTTGTGGTTTCATTGTATTTATACATGCTGTGGTTGTATTTATACGCATTGTGGATGTATATACATGTTGTGGTTGTGCATATTGTGTATGATGATCAATTCCATTGTGAGTTCTCATTGTTGTATTCTTTTGTGATTGTGAAGAATCATGCCACCCAAAAGAGCTACTCCTGCTATGACACCCGCCCAGATTAAGAGACTTGTTGCCGACAGTATTGAGGCAGCGTTGGTAACTGAAAGAGCTGCCGTAGCTGCAGCTGCTACTGAAGTCGCTTCGCGGGCAGAAACTACGGAAGCCGCAGGAACAGATACTAATGGAACAAATGGCCGTAAATGTACGTACAAGGATTTCAAGAGTGGTGATCCAGAAAAATTCAAAGGCACTGAAGGAGCCACTGCCATGATTCGATGGTTTGCAAAGACAGAATCAGTATTCCTTCTATGTAACTGTCCGGAAGACAGCAAGGTCAAGTTTGCTACTAGTACACTCGTTGGGGAAGCTATGTCATGGTGGAATTCGTATGCAAAGCCCATGGGGATGGAGAATGCTCACAAGCTTACATGGGATGAATTCAAGACGTTGCTGACAAAGAAGTTTTGCCCACGAACAGAAGTGAAAAAGATGGAAACAGAGTTTTATGAACTAGTGACAACAGGTAATGAGATTGAGGCATACATCAGGAGATTCCAGGAATTGGCAGCATTATGTCCGACAATGGTTCCGGATACTGAGAAGCTATTGGAGAATTTTATTGGAGGATTACCTCACAACATCCGTGGTGATGTGATTTCTTTTGACCCACAAACATTGGATGAAGCAATCAGAATGTCTCAGAAACTCATGGCTTAGATAGTGAAGAAAGGAACTGCTTTAGACAACAACAACACCAACAGTAACCGTAACTACAACAACCGTAACTCCAACAACAACTACCGAAACAACAACTATAACAACAACCGAAACAATTACAATAACAACAATAACAAGAGAAATCGGGACAACAACCAGAGTAACAATGTTACTCAACCACCACCCAAGAGACAGGAAACTGCAAAGGCATATGTTGCAGGTCAAACTGAGAAAAGAGGTTACAGTGGTACTTTACCTAAGTGCAACAAATACCAAACCCATTATAATCCTGGAAATTGTCCGAATCCGTGTGGAAACTGTAAGAAAGTTGGTCATTCAACCAGGGATTGAAAAGCTCCGATTGTGGTTGATAACCAGAAGCCCCAAGTAACATGCTTTGGATGTGGAGAAGTTGGACACTTCAAGAAAGAATGTCCGAAAGGAAAGAATCAGGGAAACAATAACCAAGGTGGAACAGCTAGGGGAAGAGCTTATGTCCTTGGAGGAGAAGATGTCAGGGAGGACCCGAGTGTCGTTACGGGTACGTTCCTCATTAATAATCGTTATGCATCCATACTATTTGATTCAGGAGCCGATAGAAGTTTTGTTTCTACTGCATTTGCACCATTACTCAACATTGAACCAACCGCATTAGACACTTCATATCACATTGAACTAGCTAACGGTAGTTTAGTTGGCACCGACACGATTATTCGTGGTTGCACTCTTAATTTTCTCAATCACCCATTCAATATAGACCTCATGCCAGTTGAACTTGGAAGTTTCGATATTGTCATCGGTATGGATTGGTTATCTCAACATCTTGCCAGAATCATCTGTGATGAAAAAGTTGTTCATCTTCCTTATGATGGAGAAATATTGGTCGTTCGCGGAGAACGCAGTGGGACTAGACTCAGCATCATCTCGTGCATTAAAACAGAGAAATACATAAAGAAGGGTTGTTATGCATTCTTGGCTCATATCACAGAAAAGAATTCGGAAGAGAAGCGACTTGAGGATGTGCCAACGGTTAGAGATTTTTCAGAAGTTTTTCCAGAAGACTTGCCAGGACTGCCACCTACTCGCCAAGTCGAATTTCAGATTGAATTAGTACCGGGAGCCGCACCGATTGCGCGAGCACCTTATCGACTTGCACCTTCAGAAATGCAAGAGTTGTCGAACCAATTGCAAGAGCTCTTGGATAAAGAATTCATTAGGCCGAGTTCATCGCCTTGGGGAGCACCAGTTTTGTTTGTAAAGAAGAAAGATGGATCTTTCAGAATGTGCATTGATTATCGAGAACTAAACAAATTAATGGTGAAGAATCATTATCCACTTCCCAGGATCGACGATTTATTTGATCAGTTACAAGCTTTCGGTTGTTACTCCAAGATCGACTTGAGATCGGGTTACCATCAGCTTAAGGTTCGGGAGGAGGATATCCCGAAGACAGCGTTCAGAACACGCTATGGTCATTATGAATTTCAAGTAATGCCGTTCGGATTAACCAATGCACCAGCTGTGTTCATGGATCTTATGAACAGGGTGTGCAAGCCATATCTAGACAAGTTTGTGATCGTATTCATTGACGAAATCTTGATCTACTCAAGGAGCGAAGAAGAGCATCGAGAACACCTCAGAACAATCTTAGAACTGCTCAAGAAAGAGAAACTGTATGCCAAATTTTCAAAGTGTGATTTTTGGATCAGAAGAGTACAATTTCTTGGTCACGTCATTGATAGTCAAGGACTACAGGTTGATCCAGCAAAGATTGAGGCAGTTAAAGATTAGGCAACGCCAAAAACTCTCACAGAAATTCGTCAATTCTTAGGACTTGCCGGATATTACAGAAGGTTCATTGAAGGGTTTTCCAAAATAGCTAAGCCACTGACCAAATTGACATAAAAGAACCAGAAGTACGATTGGGGAGAAAAGCAAGAGACCGCTTTTCATTTTTTGAAACAGAAACTTTGTAGCACGCCAATTTTGTCATTGCCAGAAGGGATTGAAAACTTCGTGGTATATTGCGATGCTTCACACAAAGGACTTGGGGCAGTGTTAATGCAAAACGAGAAGGTGATAGCTTATGCATCTCGTCATCTTAAGAAGCATGAGAAGAATTACACTACTCACGAATTAGAGTTGGGTGCCGTGGTTTTCGCACTCAAGATTTGGAGGCATTATCTTTATGGAACAAAGTGTGTAGTATTTACAGACCACAAAAGCTTACAATACATTCTTGATCAGAAAGAACTTAACATGAGGCAACGTCGTTGGTTGGAACTACTTAGTGATTACGACTGTGAAATCAGATATCATCTAGGAAAAGCCAATGTTGTGGCAGATGCACTCAGTCGGAAAGAAAGACTCAAGCCTTTGAGAGTCAGATCATTGGGAATGACAATTATTTCACCACTACCATCAAAGATCCTAGAGGCTCAGGTAGAAGCACTCAAGGAAGAAAATCTACCAAGTGAAACACTTAAAGGAATGCAAGATAATGTAAACGGTTTAGTAAGGAGATCAGATGGAACATTATGCTTCAAGGATAGAAGCTGGATACCTCTCTATGGTGGAATACGAGAGTTGATCATGCACAAATCACATAAGTCGAAGTACTCTATTTATCCAGGTTCTAATAAGATGTATCAGGATCTCAAGAAGCTTTATTGGTGGCCCAATATGAAAGCAGAGATAGCTACGCATGTCAGTAAATGCCTTACTTGTGCTAAAGTGAAAGCCGAGTACCAGAAACCATCAGGATTACTTCAACAACCAAGATTCCTCAGTGGAAGTGGGAACGCATTACAATGGACTTTGTCACTAAACTTCCCAAAACATCAGGAGGTTTCGATGCTATTTGGGTAATAGTTGATCGTCTCACCAAGTCAGCACATTTCATTCCAATCAAAGAGACTTACACTATGGATCAGCTTGCCAGACTTTACGTCAAGGAAATTGTCTCAAGGCATGGTGCACCAATTTCCATCATTTCCGACAGAGATAGTCGCTTTACTTCAAATTTTTGGGAATCATTGCAAGACTCATTTGGATCGAAGTTAGACATGAGTACCGCCTATCATCCTCAGACCGATGGTCAGAGCGAGAGAACGATTCAGACATTGGAAGACATGCTTAGGGCATGTGTCATTGATTTTGGAAATGGTTGGGCTAACCATTTGCCATTGATCGAGTTCTCTTACAATAACAGTTATCATACGAGCATAAAAGCTGCACCATTCGAGGCACTCTACGGTCGTAAGTGCAGGTCCCCTGTTTGTTGGGCCGAAGTTGGTGATGTACAGCTAACAGGTCCAGAGTTGGTCAGAGAGACAACCGAAAAGATAATTCAGATTCGAGAAAGACTCCAAACAGCCAGAAGTCGACAGAAAAATTACGCCGATGTTCGACGTAAACCATTAGAATTTCAAGTTGGAGACAAAGTCATGTTGAAAGTCTCGCCTTGGAAGGGCGTGATACGATTCGGGAAGCGCGGTAAGTTGAACCCGAGATACATAGGACCATTCGAGATTCTGGAAAAGGTTGGTCCGGTAGCATACAGGCTTGAGCTTCCGTCAGAGCTCAGCAATGTACATAGCACGTTTCATGTTTCAAACCTCAAGAAATGTCTTTTAGACGAGCGTTTTGTAATTTCATTGGAAGAAATTCAGATCGATGATAAGCTTAACTTTGTGGAAGAACCAGCAGAAATCATGGACCGGGAGGTCAAACAGTTGAAGGAAAGTCGAATTCCGATCGTCAAAGTTCGCTGGAATTCTCGCAGAGGTCCTGAGTTTACTTGGGAACGGGAAGACCAGATGCGACTCAAATACCCACATCTTTTCACCGAGACCACTCCAGAGAACAACATCAGCTGAATTCAGGGACTGAATTCCTTTTAGGGTGGTCGACTGTCACAACTCATAATTTCAGGTCATTTTCCAAACCCCGACAATTTACTATTCATGAGTTACTATTCTTAAATCACTATTCACCAATCACTATTCATCATTTTTGAAGCCAGTTTGAGACTTTGAGAAGTCGTCAAAAATTTTACTATTCACATGACACTATTCATGGGCATTAATCAACATGTCGTAAACTAGGTTTACGAGTATTCAAATGCGCGTAACCAGTTAGGTTTAGCTGCGTATTCATGCATCATCAGTAAGGACACATCATACAGACTAGAGTAGTCTGCATATCATCAGTAATATCAGTACCATATCAGTTCATGCAGGTGTCTGTGTGATTTTCATTAACGTATGCTTAATTGTTTAATTAACGTTACCACTCAGTCATTTCTACCAACAGTAAACCAAATACTCCAGACAATGATCCTAATACATTTTCAAGCTAATTATAATGATATAGAGATTATATTGTTACTTTACCCGGTGTTTTTAAACCAATCGTTACATTTTTCATTTGATGCTTATAACTCCGTCGATTTACGAAATTTCAATCCGATTATCATTCTAACACCCGATTCTTGCAAGGAACATGATTTTACAATTTTTACAACTTCGTCGTATCTCATTTCACCTCGTCACGAGTTATTTCTAGTTAACTCGGTACCCGATAACACTCAATGTATACACAAATCAACTAAACACTTACACTAATGGGACACTTGGCAAAGTTTCATCATACCCTTCCCATTTAGCCCATGTGTGCCGCCCCCCTACCCCCCAAATTAGCTTAATACTTCCAATTTGCATTAAATGAATTTGCTTGCATTTTATTTCCATCCTCCACTAACTTAACACATATTATAAACAACTAGCTAACCAAGAAAGATCAAACCTCTCCATCTTCATCACCCCAATCGGCCACATCAAGAACAAGAGGAGAAATCCATAGATTTTTCAAGAACAAATCATAAACATACACCATATACTATCCTAGTTAAGGTCTTGTGATCAAAACCTCAAGTTATTGCACATTTCTCATCAAATCACTCCAAGATTGTAAGTAAACTTCAAGAACATCATTTTTATCTTTTCATTCTTTTATTTACTTCATATGATCATGTATTTTCAAGGTTATACTAGTTACTTTTGCAAGTTACTTATGTTTTGATACCATTTTGTTTATAAACTATCAGAAACACTAGATCTATAAGTTTCACTAATAACCACATGAGATCCACCAAGGTTGGTGATGTTTAGGACTCCATGACACCCTAAGAAGGTGTATGGTAGGATTTGCGAACTTTTGGAGTTGATTTGAGGTTGTATGATCAAGATTAGAACCATAGAAATGAGTTTTTAAAACATATATATACCTACTGTCCAAAATCGTGTAGACTGGAAAACTCAGTAATTTTTGGCATATTTTGGCCTTCATATTCAGAAATTTCTTTCAAAAACGAAACCGTGGCCGCAAGAATCACTAAAAACCGACTTATAACGAAGGAGATATGATCGTTCGAAGTTAGACGACGAAAACTAATTTTCTGAAAATAAGCGTGCTGTTAGCCGAACTTTAAAGGACCAAACGAGGCGTTAGACGTGATCTAGGAGAGCCGAACTACTGAGATTATGTTAGTTCATGTTATGACAAATCCGTGGATATAAAGAACGTAGAAAACGAGCTTATAACGACCGAGATATACACGTTCGAAGCCATTATATTTGCCAATAGAACACCGAACAAGTATTGTTTTGCGACGAAAACATTATATTTGCCAATAGAACACCAAACAAGGATCATGGAGTGTAGTTTTAACATATTTACGCGAAATGTGGTTTATAACTTAACAAGACGTCAAAATGTATTTTTCGACGATAAACATTGTTTTCAAAACTTTCGAGTGGTATCGATAACATACGTGTTTGCATGAGTAACATCATTTCATTTGCTTACCTTAGATCATATCATTCATGATAGGTCGCGGTTAGGAACCGAGCCTTATCTCATCATATCCATTGTGATCATTGTTGCTATATCATATCAGGTGAGTTTTCATAGCCCCGTTTTTAATTGTTTATTGATTTCTAAACTCTCGGGGGAGAATACATTGCACCATTTTTATATGCGGACCAAAGTATACAAACTCATTACATTGCTTAAGTTACATCATTGCCCAGATTAAAGTCCCCTTATATTATCATGAACCGTTAATTGTTAGTAAGCGAGAGTGAGTGGATAGATCTATTGAGGGTGACTCCTCCGTTCGAGTTGGTAGCACCAACTGGTCAAACGAACGCATTTCATTTCTGTCATATCTGAGTGATTGGCAAACACTCGGTTGGGGCATTTCATTCAATCTAGCTTCGGGGTCATGAGCTTAGAGCTAATGTATCATTTTTATGTGGCATGGATTTGTCATACATTTTATACTTGTGGTTTCCGTACAATCATTCATTTACATAAACCTATGATCTCACCAACATTTTTTGTTAGGATTTATTTTAAAGTGATGGTCATTCGTTATTGTAATAGTTTAATTAATGTGTCGTTGTTTGAGTTAGTTAGTTTAATCAACGGGCTTGGGCTTAAGTTTGTTAGTTAAATGTTATAATCATGTAATCATTGTAAAAGCCCATCTTAAGCCCAAGCCCACCCAAGTCTAGAATAGTATAAATACCCATCACCCTCCTCACTTGGAAGGTGTTGCTTCAAAGGGTATTCATATTTGTATCTCATTTTCTTCTCTCAATCTAATCTCTAAGAAGTGACCATCTCTCTCTATCTTCTAATCTTCTATAATTCTCATATTGTTGTGTATGATAAAGGATCAAAATTAGCATTTAACAAGTGGTATCAAGAGCAAAAAAAATTAAAGTCTAGGATTTATAAAGTTTTTTCACGTTACTGTTACCATAATTTTTGCAATATAGTTGAAACTTCATCCTATCGAACAAAAATAAAGAGAAAAAAAAATTAAACTATATTATAATTTTTGTTTCTATAATTTTTGTCACGTTCCTGTTTTTCCTTTTTGTTTTCATTCGAATTATCCTATCATTGCATCCTTTTGTTTCATCAGATTTTGTCAATCTTCACCTCATCGAACGACTTTCATAAGTCGAACAAAACTATCGAACGAGTGGGTGATCGAAGGTACAAGGCAGTCGAACCAACAACTCATCGAACGAGCATTCAGTCGAAGGTGTAAAAGGGTTGTCGAGTTAGACGCTCTTCCAATTGATCGAACGAGTAACTTTGATCGAAGGAACCATCTTTTGATCGAAGGAACTATTTTTGATCGAAGGAACTTTTGCGATCGAAGGACTTACCTAGTCGAACAAGCCTATCGAGCGAGCTTATCTATCGAGCAAGGCTATCGAACGACAACAACGGTATCGAACGACATCAGTATCGAACGAGCTTCATTATCGAACGTGGAACCTTGTCGAACAACAAAGTTATCGAAGGAACAAAGTAAGTCGAACGAGGAAAACAACGGTTATTCGAACGAGCAACAATCTTGTCGAACGTGATACTTGTCGAACGACTCAAGCAACATTTTGATCGAGCATCACACTTGTCGAACCACCACTTGAGATCGAACAACTTGTTGATCGAACCATCATTTTGAACCATAACTTCATCAAACCAACTCACCTCATCGAACCAACTAGTCGAACCATCTGTTATTGTGGAACAAGGTGTACTAGTCGAAGCATCTCAGTTAGTCGAACACTTAACTCAGTCGAACGATTCATTTCATTAAACCAACCTCATCGAACCAACTCACCTCCTCGAACCATTTCACTTCATCATCGAACCAGTTTGCTCATTTAGTCGAACTTGTAACATGATCGAGCATCTAGGACGTCGAAGAAGGACCTTCATCTAGCAACTCTGTAGTCTTCTCGAGTTCGATTTCGTCTTCAGTTCGCTAGCAACTTTGAACTGATCGTATAGTTTGTTGAGGTTTAACTGGGTTGTTTACTTGCTTGTGAAGTGAATTTGTTTTTGCATGCAAGTGTGGGTTGACGTTTGTTGCACTTTGCGTGTATTATACATTGTTTGAGTTTGACGATTTGAAGTAGTGTGGGTTGACGTGTGGTTTGAGTGTAGTAAGTTCAACTAGTTCATGTGTGTTCCCTTTTATAGTCTAGAAATAGAATCTATTTATATTAGAAAAGTTTGTGAAGACGTGTTGAAGTGTCTTTTGTGTCATGCATGAGTTGTATGTATGCATATGAAGAAATTTTGACGTGTTGGTTTTTCAGGTTAATGTCAGTATCACGTGTGGGTTTTTCACTTTTGACTCTAATATGTATTGACCCGTGTTTCAATATCAGTATCTAAAATAGAATATACTACGTATCTTTTAGAATATTGATACCGTGTGTCAATTATAATATTATAAAGGTTGTCGAGTTTATTTTATAAAAGTGATACCAAGTTTGTGACATTACCAAGTTTGTGAGACTATCGAGTTTATGTGTTACCAACTTTGTGGACTTATCAAGTTTCTCGATTTCTCAAGTTTCTCAACGAATCTTCAAGGACACCGACAAAGGACTTAAATCAAACGAAACTCGTGAACAGTAACCAACCGTATCCTAGTTCTTTAACCGATCCAACATCATCTTTATCATACAAATTCATCAATGGCCGCTCACCAAAACAATATCACAACTGATTTGGCACATGCGTTTGCATTAATCACCAAAGCATTAAACATCCCACCACATAACAACAACCAATGGAACTCACCATACACTGACAACATGCAGTCATATATAGGTCAAGAAGGACAAATGGTTGACGTTATCGGGAATCAGCAAGGAAATGCTACGGGTATTCAAATGGGGAATCAAATGCAATATGCTGGGCAGAATACGGGAAATCAAATGGATCAGTTTGTGAATTAGAATGGGGTCAATCATAATGAGAATTATTGCTTCATGACTTCTTCCGCAACCCAAAGGAGTGATATAGGTAGAGCTGGAAATGTCAATGCAATGGATAAAGTAGAAAAGATTCAGTACATGTTGATGCTAGCCAAAAAGGAAGATTCGGGAATACCTTTGACTGATGAGGAATACAACTTCATGGTTACAACAAGAATTAATGATGATTCTACAGAAGTCACTGGAATCTCTGACTCTATGGATAATCAGCAAGAAACAACATGCAGCAAGTTTGACATTCCTCCTACTTATGACAAAGAACCACTCCATGAGACATCAATTTCAAGTAATGAGGTTAATCCGTTTGCTCAACAAAAGCCACATTCTGTGCCTCTCGAACTAACTTATGATACATATATGGACTCGCCAAATTGTAGCAATATTAATTTGGCATCTCTAGATGTGGATCCTAATGAAGTTCAAGTTGCACAAAATGATGCTAATGATGAGGAAACTCGTGCTTTATTTGAATCATTACTGAATAATTGTCGTATTGAGATTGAAAAGGTCAAAAAGATCAATAGCGACGTTAAGGCCGCTAATGAAAAGTTGACCACTGAGCTTGAGAGATACAAGGTGAACGAAAAAGCTTTTGAATTTCACCACAAACGATTGTCAGAACTTGAAAATGGTTACAGTGATTCTGTTTCAAGGGAGAAACATTTGCAAATCAAATACGACACCCTTGATGTTAGACTGAACATGCAAATTAAATCCCTAAAAGCAGAAATTTCTGATCTAACCAACCAACTTTCTAAACAAAAATCAATTTGTTCTGATCTTGAAAAAGAAAAGAACGAGTTGCATTCAAAGTTTTCAAAACGAGAAGATGAACTTCTTGATGAAGTTCTTGACAAACAGGAAACAATTAAAAAGTTGGAAGAAATACTTGTAAAAACGGGTCATTCAACTCAAACGATTAATATGATAATTAACGACAAAAACCCGATTTTACATACAAGAAAGAAAATGGCTATCGGTTGTAAAAACCCTTGTTATCTCAAGAAAGCTCAGAATGTGCAGAATGTATTGTATAATGGTAATGTGCTAAATGACAATCATGATCCTCCCGATGTTTGGGATACTTATGAAACGATTGAGCTATCCAAAGAGACGCGTGTCAAAATGAGCCAGAAGAACCCAGAAATAAAACCAATTAATTACAACGAACTTAACAAACTTTCTGGAGTTCATCTTGTTAAAAAGGAGTCACCAATGTTTTTCAAAAAACCAGTGGCTGTCCCAAAAAGAAAAGTTGTTTCAAAACACCTTTCTAACATCGAACAAATGTACTCTAACGACACTTCCACAAGTGAAGCTAGAATACTTTTGGCCGATCTTAAAA
The DNA here is from genome assembly GCA_021014915.2 of Artemisia tridentata subsp. tridentata. Taxonomy (NCBI): domain Eukaryota; kingdom Viridiplantae; phylum Streptophyta; class Magnoliopsida; order Asterales; family Asteraceae; genus Artemisia; species Artemisia tridentata. Next base: position 211,046,757 of record CP139504.1, on the reverse strand, counting down.
GGAGAGTTGAAATGCTTCAAGATGTTGTGGCAACCAAAACAAACGCTAAGTTCAACGATTGGTTTTCAAGTTTTGAAACTGAACAAAAAAAGATGTTCGAAACAGAGATTACTCCCATTGTATCTAGTATACATGCAAGAGAAATTCATGTTGAGAACCCTTTTATCAAAGAAGTAGCCGAATTCGTCAAGGACCACAAATCCTTGGTAGAGGAAGCTAATGAAAACATTGAACGAATCAAAGTTTTGGAAAAACAAAATGACGCACTCTCTGAAGAAGCTCTTTCAACTGATATTATGTCCATTATTTACCAAACATATGCTGATGAGGATGTGGAACGGATTCGAGCTGAGGCTTCTCAAGTTGTTGAAAAATATGAAAATGCTCTTGCCAAAATTGAAAAACAGAATGTTACATATTTTAAACAACTTGATAAGAAAACGGAAGAATGCAAGTATGACAAATTGTCGTATGAGCGTTCTTACAAAAACATGCAAGATCAAATTAATCTTTTGAAGTCTCAGCTTGAAAGTCAAAAAGGGAAGGGTGAGGAAACTAAGTTTGCAAAACCATCAACTTCGGACAAACCAGTTGTAAAACCAAAAATATCAATTTCTCAAAATCTTTCGAAAGCTGATGTGACAATTGATTTGACAAAACCAGTCACTCCAACACCCTTGCCTAAGGAGAATGACAAAAGAAAAGGAAAAGCTGTTGTCGAAACATCGAATGTGATAGCACCTGGCCTTAATAGGATTAGTCCCACTACTGCGTCTGCCTCTATATCTCAAAAACATAGGGCGTTAGACAAATGTGCAAAAGATAATCCAAAAGAGTCTAGGAATGTTACTACAAATTCAAAGGACAACAAGTTGAATCCTCATGTCTGTGCCCCCAGGAATAGCTCACCAAATGTGACTACCAATACTGTTAAAGAATTTGTTGGTTCAAACGACATGGTCCACAATCAATATCTAGAAAAAGCTAGGCAAAAGGCACAGATTCGAAAAGATGGAATCTTAGGAACACCGTCTAGGGTGATGCATTCTACAACATTACAAAGCAATGCTAGTAGTAGTAAACCACTGCCTAGGATCATTCAACTAAAGTCTAGGGATTGGCTTGCATCTAAGAATAGTTGCTTAAATGAAAATGTTGTGCACGTAGAATGCAACACTAAGAACTCAAATTCCTCTTCAAACAACAATGGAAAATCAAGTGCTTCGGCAAAATCCACTGAGACAACAAATAGAAACAAACCCGTTGATAAGAAGAAAAAGACTAACAAACCTACTAGGTGGATCCCTACAGGACGTAGTTTTTCTAAAAATAAGACTTCCGCTGCATCTGATAAGAAAACTACTCCTAGATCTTGCCTTAGGTGGATTCCCACGGGAAAAGTTTTTAAAACAGTTGGTCTTAGATGGATTCCCACTGGAAAGATTTTTGATAGTTGCACCAAGACAACGAATAGTGACAATCACCAACAGGAAGTAGAAACCGTTACAACAGTTGATAGTGAACACCCTAAGAGTGATGATTCATGTTCTTCTAACACTGTTATTTGTGAATACTCTTCATCTTTGGTTGCAGGTGACTCAACTATCTCAGAACCCAGTTCATCAGAGGGTTCTAATTCTGTAAATTCTTCAAAATCATTCTCTCTATCTTCTATTTTTGATTTTCCATTTCTTTTATAAAAAAACAAACAAAAACAAAATACAAAATTTGAAAAACCATCAAAAACAATATAAAATATAAAATCCAAAAAATATTCCTCTCCGACATGTCTCTCGTATAATCGATATTCTGTACGTACCTAGAAATGTCATTCAACAATGATACGGGCATGTACAGATGCTTGAGCGAGAGTTCATTTAAATGTTTTCAAAACATGTCGTTTCTCTAAATTCATTCTCAAATGGCTTCTGAGAGACTCACTCCAGAACCCGTGCTTAACCCAATGGCTTCTAATCATATCGGATTAGGACCCGCGCCTCAAAGAAAGGAAAGTGCTCATTCAAAATAAAGGTTTTAAATATTTTTTCGAGCACTTATCCTAAAAATCATGACGGCTTTCGTGCATTTCAGTACGAAACCCGCGCTACATTGATGACTTCTGATTATATCTGATCAGGACTCGCATTGTTAATGGCAAACAAAATCAAAGAATCCTTGAGCACATGATCAAGATTTTTCAAAAATATTTTTCAAAATCTTTCTCCAAATTCTGTGCTCAAGGTTCTTCAAAAGTGAAAACTCCCTCTATACCCTTAAATGATTTTTAAACTCAAATGTTTAACCATATGCTTTGTTTAAGGGGGAGTAGAAAAACAAAAATGTTCCAATTTCATGCTCAAATCCGTCATTCTCTCCAAAAAGATTCATTTTAATCAGTTGATATCAAAAATATCAATTCATGCTATTTTTGAGGGGGAGAAGACGTGATTAAAATGTGATCAAAAGGTTTAAAGATCATGGATTGAATCTCAAACGAGTGCTCGACTCAGCATTAACCCTCGAATTGACGAAATCTAAATGTCCGTTATCGAAAAGACTTGTCCTGGACGGGTAATAATTTCAAGATGGTTTTCCAGTGATGTAAACGTGTCTCGCAAAGGACTTGTCTGAGTAGAATGTACCAATTCGAGAGATGATCTTTGAATATGACCGGGACGGGTAATAATTTCAAGCTAGTCTAACTAGTGATGTAAGCGTGTCTCGCAAAGGTCATGTTCATTGAAAGTCGATCAATTCAAAATGTGCGAACTCTACCCAACATGGGCAATTTTAGTTAAAAATGCATGAGCACATGTGAAGGGGGAGTATTTCAAAAATATAAAACTCTCAAAGTGCTAACTAAATGTGTTTACTCATAAACACTTTGAGAGATTTTCAAAAGGTTTTATGGCAAATCTAGGATAGTCATGGAGTTATAAGGTGACTAAGGTTAGGAAAACCGTCCTATGATCCGCCAGAGCCGGAGGGATCTACCCAAGGACAATTCCAATAGATTAGAATTAGAAGTCTTTAGGTAAGATTGAAAAAAGGAGTAAATAAGAAAGGGACAGAAGGGGTTGAAGAATTAAAAAGAAAAGTTGAATGAAAGGGTGAAAAGAAATAGCCCTCCATGAAAACTTAGGGCAGAAACCGGGTCAATACATCTGCTATCGGTACTCACTAAGGTGATACTGATATTGAAGACAAGACGTCATGGACCCAGTGACGCAATGCACCACCCCTCCTAGCCACTCAGATATCTCTCAAAAGATATTTGTTTCATTTCTCACGGAGAACACTGCATAATCTATCGGCCTCTCACTCCGAGATGTGTTGATATTGAAAAGGTGGCACTCTGCTCCATGCCTCCGACGACTTAAAACCAAAACGCACAATAGAGTCTAGAGCCATGAGATTCATCAAAATATCTCGTTAGGAACACTTTCATTTAATACACTTGTGTTCGCCTAAAAGGACACAAGTTGTAAGAGTCTTAATGAGATCCAAAGATCTTGCCGAGTCTTATCATGATGGTTACGTGCTTCAAACGGTCTACAGTCGTGGGGTGATCTCCAGCGACTCACTGAATCGTGGGTGCACTTCGGTGTGTCCGTGTAAGCCCTTTTGGGGGTATCCGGTTCAGAACGGCCTGGGGAAGGATTAGAGAAAGTCTTCACACTATGCTGTTGACAATCTCAAAGTCCCAACCTGTAAGCGCTGGATGATTATTACTAACGGTTTTATGCAGCTACCTATAAACATCCACAAACCATCACCACATACATCAATCATCTTCACCTCAGCATACTCATACTTATGAAGAACATTCCTCATCAAAGCTCAAGTGTTAAAAGTTCAAGACAAGAAGATCAAGTTAAAGACAAAGTGTTAAAGACAAAGTCAAGAAGCTAATCAATATGTCAAGAACAAGTTCATATATCAAATGATGAAAGAAAAGGGGAGATTTTTAGCATAAGTATAAAGTTCAAAGATGTATGAGTATGTTGGAGGTCACAACGTCATAATCACATGAAGATGCTGATCGAAGGCAAGAACAACCTCAAAGACGATACTTTAAAGAACACATAGCATGAAGGAACCAAATACAAAGACTGCTATACAACGACACTCAAAGCCCAAATACATTGAAGACGAAAGACCATCTCACATGGAGCATCATTTGAATGACCATCCCTTAGGGGGAGATTGTTAGGATTTATTTTAAAGTGATGGTCATTCGTTATTGTAATAGTTTAATTAATGTGTCGTTGTTTGAGTTAGTTAGTTTAATCAACGGGCTTGGGCTTAAGTTTGTTAGTTAAATGTTATAATCATGTAATCATTGTAAAAGCCCATCTCAAGCCCAAGCCCACCCAAGTCTAGAATAGTATAAATACCCATCACCCTCCTCACTTGGAAGGTGTTGCTTCAAAGGGTATTCATCTTTGTATCTCATTTTCTTCTCTCAATCTAATCTCTAAGAAGTGACCATCTCTCTCTATCTTCTAATCTTCTATAATTCTCATATTGTTGTGTATGATAAAGGATCAAAATTAGCATTTAACATTTTTATTGACCATTTTTAGCAATGTATTTTCAGGTAATTAAGGTATTGCATGTTGGCTTGCATATGGACATCATGGAGTCGCGGAGTCGACGCGTCTCACTTTATATTTTATGCACTTATCCATCGTTTGAATTGTATGAACTTGTTTTCTGAAAACTTGTTTCACCTTTTGGGACCTAGCTTTATAACTCTGAATGTTTTTAAATAATCAAACGATGTATTTTCTAAACGACACTTTAGGTCATTCAATATAACTATAACTTTGGTGCTATGACCAGTCGTGCCCCTGAATGACTTATTCCGCTGCAAGTCACGAAATTTGGGGGTGTGACACATGGTAATAGTGGTAATGGATTTATCATGATATCGGATGGAATTAAAATGTATAATTGTGTTGCACTGATGTCAAAGATGAGTTCTTTAAGACAGGTACATTGTAAAGTCCCTTTTTGTATGTTTAAGAGTTAACAAACTATGTATTTTCGAATTTTATTAATCTAATTAGATAATTTTGTATTATTCGTCTGCAGCTGCTGCCAAAAAGTTTTTTTAAAGGATATGAATTTAAAAAACATATGTTGTATTGTGTTAGAACTTGTGATGGGTGGATGAGGGTGTATTTGGATTTTGATGAGGACAAACGGACTGGTTTTTGTGGGTCTGAATGGAAGAAATTTTGCGAAAAATATATAATTGACGGTACTCAAACTTTTGTTATGTATTTTATCGTTGGGCATTATTTTATCGTGACCATCCATGATGCTTGTGGTTTTTGTCAGGACCCTGAATTTCGACGTAAGTTATCATGTTTTTTTTATTATATATATATATATATATATATATATATATATATGTATATATATATATATATATATATATATATATATATATATATATATGTTTTTTTTTTTTTTTTTTTTTTTTTTTTTTTTTTTTTTTTTTGTAATAAATTTTTGTTATGATGGTTTGTATGTACTTTTTTTGTTCGCTGACACATAAATGTTTCTTACATTGTGCGTTATGGAAAAATGCTCGTCCTTGGTCATTGACTTCATCGGATAGTCGTTTAAAATGTCCTCCATTTGAGTTGGTTTGTATAATTAAACAGTTTTTAACTTTTTATATGTTAAGTTTTTGTTATGTTTTTTGATAATCAATATATTCTGATGATACTCAACTGTAGGGAGTGACTGTGGAAAAAGTTATAAAGGTTGAAGAAGATGATGGTTTTGTATCTGATAAGATTGTTGAAGCTAATAACAATTTTGAATCTTTCAAGAGAAGAAAAGGACCTTCTCGTGGCAAGAAACGGTTTAAGGTATTAAAATTTGTTTCAACTACGTTGTACTCAAATTATTCAATATATTTGTTTTGGTTTTTGATATAGTAAGATTTTTTAGGAGTGTGGGAGTTCAAGGCATAAAAATACTGGTGTGTCAAATAAAACAATTGATGATGGTTGTAGTTTTGTTAAGGAGCTTGGCCGTACTGTTATGAAGGGTTATATTGTAAGTGCATACCATATTGATATAGTAGTGCTTATATACATTGTTTCGGTTTAAATTTTAAACGTGTGTTTAATACATCTGAACATACAATACCAGCTGGTTTTGTTAGTAAACACCAGCTATACAATTATTCTGGTTCTGATGATACAACCAAGGTCAGACTGTGTTACTTGCATTCATCCTTTGAGAAGGACCTTGTGTTAAGAAAATACAGTGGTAAAGCAAAAGTCAAAGAGTTTGATGACCATGTTGTTATGCTTGGAGAATGGAAATACATTATGAATGAAGTTGGATTCTTTGAAAAGCAAGCAGTCAAGTTCACTCTTGATGTTGAAGTATTGAACAACCGTGGATTCCAATGTTAGTCATAATAGGGGTCTCAGAGGGGTGTGCAATAGATGCCGTCGCACAGTGCTTCCACTTAAAAGAGGTCACATTTTTATTAGTTTTGCATATCAAGCAAGGGTGATGTTGTGCTTACAATGGAATGAGTATCTAGTTGTTCAATGTGTATCTAAATATAGACAATGAAGTTTAGCTTGTTTAACGCTTATTTATAAGGATGTATTTTGGATTTGGTAGCTTGTTTTAGTATATATCAAGTATGGTATGTAATTACAATGTATCTGTTCTGGTAGCTTTAGGATTAGTTAAATGTGTATCTAAGTATAGAAAATAATGTTTAGTTTGTTTAGCACTTATTTATAAGGATGCATTTTGGATTGAAGGGTTAATGAAGGTATAAGTTGATTTATACTGCTACCGGTATGGTAATACTGCTATTCAGGAAAGTTAGTACTGCCTATAGTAGTTAATATTGCTATTGATACGTTTGTACTGCTGATACGCATTGATGTTAGTACTGCTACTTAGTACTGCTAGGAAGTTGTTTGTACTAATTTTATTGAACGTTAATACTGCTATTTTCTAAGCTAAGAAAGTCCTTGTACTGTTCATGAAGATCTTTTATGTTCATCTCTGTTATGAATAATATTGCATCTCTTCCGACAAATCCAAAAAAAACCAAGCGTAGCCAACGTAGTCTCTTCAATCTGTGTATGATCATACGATGTCGTGTGATATGTTGGCCAGTTTTTTTTTTTTTTTTTTTTTTTTTTTTTTTTTTGAACGGCGAATTTTATTAAACAACTAGCAAGGAGCTAGAAATTACAAAGAAACAAGATGAGGATTTTTGATCCAATCAGTCCAACTAAAAGACGCTTTACATCTATATCGACACCAATAAAACGACCTTGACACCACATCTTCAAAGATATTCGCCTTATGAGAATTCTTCACTCCAAAAATCTTCTTATTGCGATAATACCAAATGTGCTACCACAAAACATAAAAAACTCCTTCAAAAACACTTTTAAGCTTACTTGAAAGCCGGATAGTAGAAAACCAAGATATCCATTCGTCATATGAGGAGATATCCACATAGTTAATGTCCCACCAACGGACAATCTTACGAACAATATTTCTAATAAATTGGCAAGAAAAGAAGAGATTACTAGTCGACTCCACTTCATTATCGCATAGAGAACACGCTAAAGAATTAATGTCCATCCCTCGACGCGAAATATTAAGTCTAGATGGAAGATAATCATGCCTCACTTTCCACGCAAAAACATTAACCTTAATAGGAATTGCTTTAACCCATCGAGTCTTGGAAGATACCTCCGGCAACGTTTTTTCGTCTATAAGTCTTCTAACCGAAGCAACCGAGAACTTGCCCAAACTTTCCAACGACCAAATCCACCTGTCGTTACAAGGGGTAAGGGACACTCCTTGAACCTGATTAACCAACGCAAGGAATTGTGCTTGTTCCACTCCACTTCTTGGCGTACGACGAAAAGTATGATCTAAACCTGCATGTGAAAGCTTAGCAGCCACCACAATGTCTTTACTGCATTCCAAAGCAAATAACCGTGGGTACAAATCTTTAAACTTAACATCTCCACACCAAATTTCGTTCCAGAAAGAAATACGAGTCCCATCACCAAGTTTTCGTTTCATGTAGCTCATAATATTGATATCATTATTTTTTAAAGCCTCCATTTCGTTTACTATATCCAGCCAGATAGAAGGGTATGTTGATTTTACTATCTTTCCCACTTTCCCATCGACACCGTGGATAGCTTTAATAACATTTGCCCACAAAGAATCATTTTGAGAAAAGAACCGCCACACCCATTTACACAAGAGACCTCTATTCAACGCGTACAAACTTGAGACCCCAAGGCCTCCTTTATCTTTAGACGCCAAAACATTTTTCCAACTCATCCATGACGCTTTTTTACCATAACCATCATGCCCGTTAAAAAATCTCCCGCGAATGGACTCTAATCTTTTAAGCACACACATAGGAACTTAAAAAATTGACATATGATATATAGGCATTGAACCTAAAACCGACTTGATGAGAGTTAACCTTCCACCAATTGAAAGCATCGTCATTTTCCATTTTGAAAGCCTAGAGGTAACACGATCTACAACTTCATTCCAGGATTGGATACGAGACATCAAACCTCCCATCTTGGTGCCTAAATACGAGAACGGCGGTTTAAGAATTAGACATCCAAACTTGGCAGCTGCTAACTGAACTTTCTCATCCTCCACCGCAATCCCCATTATCTTACTTTTGCTCCTATTTATACGCATACCAGACGCATAAAAGAAGCATTCCAACACATGAATAATAGTGTCGATATTTCTTTCATTCCATTGACCCACAAAAACCGCATCATCTGCATAAAACAAATGTGAAATATGCATCGTAGTACTTAACGAAACTCCTTTAAACATACCAGCTTCTACCACCCTTTGAAACGAGATATGCAAAGTCTCCATAATGAGAAGAAACAAAAACGGCGATAAAGGATCTCCTTGTTTGAGGCCCTTATAAAACTGAAACTCCTCCGTAGGGCTGCCAATTATGAGAATAGAACCTCTAGAAGTACTAAGACAATTCTGAATCCAATGACACCATTTTTCTCCAAAACCGAACTTTCTCATCACATCAATCAAAAAATCCCATCGAACCAAATCATAAGCCTTTTCAAAATCAACTTTGAAAATTAACGATTGCTTTTTCTTCTTTTTACACCATTGAAATAACTCATTTAAAATAAAAGGACCATCTAGGATTTGTCTCTCCGCAACAAAAGCCGATTGCACCTCATTTACAATATCACCCAAAACTATCGCAATCCGATTAGCTAAAATTTTAGCAATAATCTTATATAAACTCCCAATTAAGCTAATAGGTCTAAAGTCCTTAACCATATTTGCATCAGAAGTTTTCGGAATCAAAGCAATAAAAGACGAGTTACTACCTTTAGGAAAGGATCCATGCGTGAAGAAATACATAACAGCCTCCACCACGTCTTTTTCCACAATTTTCCAATATTGACGATAAAAACCAAATGTAAATCCATCCGGCCCAGGTGATTTATCTGTTCCACAATCCCAAATCGCCCTTTTAATCTCCTCTTTAGACACTTCCATTTCCAAATCCGCTTGCTGATCCACTGATAACGTGTTGGTCCACAAATTGTATATGGATCACTAAGTAGTCTTGAATACCTAGTAGATGGTTAGGATAAATCCGAACCAATCTAAGTGAGAAACCCTAGGTGATTGTTATTGTTAATGCGGAATCTTAACAAGAACAATTAAGAACACAAGCAGGGATATCACTAACTTCGTATATTGATATTCACTATAATGAATTCGTACAACTCACACACGAACTAACAATCTTTAGGGATCCTTTTATAACACAAGGAAACCCTAGCCGACTCAGAAGATATACACAAATCTTCTATAAAGATACATACACGCATTGTATCTTTTCCTAACATAACTCTAACAGACTTTCCTAACTTCATGACCAGACTTAACTTTACAAGTCAACCAGACTTAAACATGCTACCAGACTTAACATTACATTACCAGACCTAATAACACAAACAGACCTAACTTAGATAAACTACCAGACCTAAGTTGTCTGCTCTTGATTCGTATCATAATTCCCAACAATCCTCCCCTAACTTAATCTTCATGCTCCATGAACTTCAAGTTCTTCTGATTAAGCCTTCTGAGGATTGAATCTTGAACACTTTGAATTGTATTAAGGTCTTGTTCCTTTCTAGCAGCTTGAATCTTGATAAGCTCTTCTGATATGGTCTTTGCAGCAACATTGACTATATGTACATCAATTCATATTAAGTTTCATATCTATTCTCATCACTTCCAGGTGTGTTAACTCCTGTGAGAGGTGAATCATTGAAATTTAATGGATTTGATGTCTCTTTACCAATAGCCATCACTACTGGAGTAGCCAAATGTTTTGGTGTGTAAGACCATGGTACACTGATAACCATATGATTTTTAGCAAATCATCAGCTTATCAACGGATTTGTTAAGTCTTTACCAAAAGCCGTTTGCTTCTGGACTAGTCAATTCTTTGATGGAAAAGCACCTCATCATGGTGAATTGATTACCATTTATGGTTTTCCACAGCCTTTACCACAAGCCATAACCTTGTGGGCTAGCCAACTCTTCACTTAACTTAGATATGGTGAGTTGAATACCATACAATTTTTGGCAAATTGTCAGCCATAAACGGATTTGAGCAATCTTTACCTGTTAGCCGTTTGCTCAGGATTAGCCAGTCCTTGTGTTGATTAGACAAGGTGGACTGATAACCTTTTGATGTGTTAGTGCAAAGCACCTCCACCAAGTGAGAAGTTCCAATAGTCTCACTCAACAACTTGTGAAAATTCTTTCAAACATCTTTAGGCTACATCCTTCAAAGACTGCTTCTTAATCAAATCCAACAACATCTCATATCCTTCATCCTTTTTACTAGCATACAACTTTTTGCTCATCATTTCCTTGCAAACACTTGATGATAAAGGATATTCCACCTCTGCAAGCATATAAATATCAACATTTTTTAATGAAACACAATGTACCTTGCAGGTATGAAAATATCTCCAGCTGACAATGTTTTGCTCTTCAGGAAGTTTCCACACTATATCAGACTCAGTTGGTGGCTCAAACATTACCTTCAAATTTCCCCAAAAGACTCTTTCAAATTCATCTTCAGGTGGATGATCTCCATATTTAATGTTCACCAACTGATAAAGTTCTTGAAGATCCTCCCTATTCACATCATTTAAAATTCCAGCAAAATTCATATAAACAATGTCAGAATTATCTTCCCTTATTATTTGATATGCAGCCCTCTCACCAGTCATGATAAGCCGATACTTGACAACCTTAGTAGGTTCCTTAGTGCTTTCAATAGTCCCCATTGTGGCTCCTTCAGATGAAGGTTCTTCATCTAATTCCTCTTCAACAACTACTTTCTTGGATTTACTCTTCCTTTCCAAACCTTTTCTTCTTTGAAACACAATAGGCTTAATTACTTCATCTTGCACTTCTTCTGTTGACTTTCCAGCTTCAGGTTGTATATCAATCACTTTATCAGGTTCAATGATCAGTTCAGCTTCTTTAGCCTTTTTACCTTGAAAGCAATATTTCTGCACATCATCATAATCAATGGCTTTGTAACCTTGATCTCTCTCAAATGCCTTGAGATATGCTACTTGTATTTCTTCATATGACTTCCTTTTCATCTGTTCCAAAGAAAGATGCATTTGATTCTTAAGATACATCTTCATATCATATTTCTTTTCTGCCATAGACATCTTCTTGGGAATCTTTGATCTCTTCTGAAGCTTGAATTTTTCTAAGAATCCACCCAATGTATCATCATTATTTCTTGCGTTTATGAAGACAGCTAACTGTTTGGCTCGTTCATCAGCTGTTAAACCTTCAATAGTTAGCAGCTCTTCATACTTTGCTCTCACTTCATCATCAACATTGAGCAGCTTTGTAAAATCATCAGATTCCTCAGCCAATTGTCTTGCATAAACTGCATCTAGCATCTTTTGTCTTTCTTCATCAGCAGTATCTTGTGCCATAATCCTTTCAATTTCAGCCTCAGATGCAAGTTCCTCTCTTGATTTTCTTTTAGACTTCTTTGGCAATGAAGTTTCCTCTACGACCTGCTTTCCCTTTCTTAGTGCATATTGTTGTTCTTCATTACCAGAACTAAGTTCATTAGCAGACTTTTCACCAGACTTTTCACCAGACTTTTCATCAGATATAGTCCCAAACTTTTCAACCTCTTCCTCAGCAGACAAAATTAACCTTTTTCTTTTCCTATCCTGTTTAATTTTGCCCATTGATTGAGCCAAAGTCTCTGCTACTTCCAGTGTCTCTGGACTAATTGTGGTGACATTATCTTGAACAAGTGGTTCTTGAACTGGTGTTTGAAGAATATTTTCCTGTTCTTGCTCCAAATTCCTCCCCTGTTTGGAAGAATTTTCAGCTTCATCTTCCTCATCATCAAAAGAAACACCCTTTTTCTTCATTGCTACTCCCATTTTCTTTACTTTCTTCACCAAAGTCACATAAGCTTTTCTGAGTGCCTCATTAGACTTTTCCAAAATACCAATCTTCTTTTGTAGTTGAGGAACAATGATAAGAAGATTTTCCATAGTTATGGGATCATGTTCCTCCTCCCTTTCAGGACTTGGAACATTTGGTTGTGGAGGTGAAGATTGTTGGATAGGTGTAGATGATCTTTCAACAGATGGTGAGGGACCTGGTTGAGGTGATGGAATTGGAGAAGACCTAGGTGTAGCAGACCTAGATGATGCTTGGTCTTGTGCTTCATCAGGGTCCACTTGTGCAGCTCCAGAAGTACCTGCATTGTTAGTAACAAGCATAGCAGCAAGCAAAGGTTTGTCTGTCCCTTGAAAACTCCTTTTTAAATTTGCAAAAAGTTTGGGAGTAAAGGCCACACTGATGTAAGGCACTTTATCCTTAGTTTCAAAATTCAAGATCATTTGCAAAAATCGTGGATACATTAAAAATTTTGGGTCCTTAGCATTTTTCACCATTCCTTCAAAAATTAATTTTGAAAAGTTAAATTTCCTTCCAAATGATAAACAGACCAATGCAGAAGCAATTCTGCTTCCAAATTGATCCCATCCACCACTCTTGGGACTTAAGCTCTGAAGTAAATGATGTACTAAAAACCTCCACTGAGGTGAAAAATGACTTTTCCAAAAGGTAAAACTTCCATCTGTGGGGTACCCAATGCTATTCAAACCCTCCAAAATATCCTCACTAGACAAATCAAATTCTCCTAAAGCATCATCCAATTGGAGACTGTCCCTAATTGAGGCTTCAGTAATGGTAAAACCATTTTTATCTATGATTGCCCTTAAACATGGGGTCCCATCATCAAGAGTCTCAGAGGTAACCGACCTCCAGAACTGCTTGACAAGGGACTGATAAATAGTAGGATTATGAGTTAAAGAATAACAAATGTAAGAACCTTTTAGGAAATCCACAATCTGCTCGAAACCTGCACTTTGATCTGGCTTCTTCAAGAAACCAACTTGATTATGCTTGTCCACAAACTTGAGACTAGCCATGGAAGAGTTTATGATTTAGGTCTGGTTGATAAGAAAGGTAGGGTTTTGAAAAATATTTGCGTAGAAACAGAGTCGTGAAAAATAAAGATGATTTAAATTTGGAAGCAAATAAAGAATAAAAGGAGATAAATAATATCAAATTTTAGTCTTATATACTTCATAAATATCTTGTTTTACCGAAAATAGTGCAACGGTAATATATTAGTAAAATCTTTATTTACTCTGACCAGATCTAACGGTCATAAAATTAACACTACCCGACCTAAAATGGTCAACCAGGCCGAATCACAAACTTACCAGACCTAACCGAGAGAGTGGACTTACACACTGAATATAGCGAATGCAAGGCTTTGCATCACCTCATTCCAGTCTTTTCTGCAAGAATTAGTTGAAACAACAAGAAAGAGGAGACAAAAACCAATTTTTGCAAGACACATGAGCTACCAGATTTAACACTTAAGTTTACCCGATAAAAAAATATGTAAAACTTGTACATTTGCCTCCCCTTAAATGTACATTACCTCCCCTTAAGTGTAAATCCTTTTTTTTTTTTTTTTTTTTTTTTTTTTTTTTTTTTTTTTTTTTTTTTCACTAATCAAAGCAAAACCTGTGGTCAACTTTCCAAAAATACAAGTAATAACTCTTTCCCTGCAAGTATTAACTCATTCACCAACCGAACATTAAAGGACATTAAACCTTGATTTTCCCTATAAAACCACCCATTGTTTTATCACAAAAACCATCACAAACCAAAATAAAACCTTATAAGCATAATAGATCCATCCAACTTAAAAACCATAGAGATTTCATCCGATTCTTGGGATCCAAATGACTCATCTTCTGATACATCATCAGGAGGATGGGGTGGATACTTCCCACCAGGGTATTCATCAATCACAAGAAACAAGACATTGAGAGAAGCAACTCTGAAACAATGGCTAGCTGCTTATGACCTTTCTGAAAAGGAACCAGACAGTGAAGCACCAAAGACTTCAAGACCAATTCCCCCTTCTGATGTAGATGTTAAAAGTGCCAAAGAAGAAGACCCCTCCAAGGATGATGAAGAGACCTTTCCTTCGAAGATTGTGCCTTCCCTGAGAAGTGGTTCTGTGCCACGTCCCCCACCAAGCAGCTTGATTCTTGCACTTCCATGCCCAAAAGCATGGAATCAGTTTGGTGGCAGAGGAGCCAAGAAGACCATTCCTGACTTCATGGGTAAAGGGAAACAGAAAGTGTAGGTGGTGATGATTAGTTGGTTTGTGTTAAAGCTTTTGTCTTATGAAGCATTGTAACTTGCATCCTAGAATGCAATTTCTTGTTAATAAATAAAAAGCTCTTTGGTTCTGATGTTTTAATTTTTCACATATGAATTACTTGCAATAGAAAAGAGCTAACAACTGCAAAACAAAGTTAAGCACAAAATACCAAAAACACACATACTATAGAAAGCAGAAAACAAATTAACTACTGAAAATAAGAATAACCAAGAAAAGTAGCAAGATTAAGATCAAACAAATATACAAACTATACAGAGTTAAGAAAGAAGATCAGTTTTTCTTAACAACCCAGGCCTGAGTGGGCTTTAGTCCTTTCTGTGGAGCAACATACTTATAGGTCTTGTATGAACTTGCTCCAGTGAAACCATGTCTGGACTTATAGGTAAATTCATTTTTAAATGGATTCCAAGCCCAGCACTCAGAGAAATTATCAGCAGAACCCCGACTTGAATTTGTTTGTCTCCCTACAGGTGAATGAGCTTTATAAAAATTATTTCTTTGAAAATTTGCATTCACCTGAGGTTTTTGAAAAGGTTGCTTGGGTCTCACAAAACCAGAGTTCACATTTGGTCTCACAGAATTAACATAACCAGGATTCATTCTAGGCTTCATAGAATTAACATTTTGCCTATTCATATTAAAATTTCTGTAGCCAGACCCAAAATTTGGTCTACCAGAATTAACAAAAGAGTTAGGTCTGGTAGTTTTATTTAGTTGTACAGGTCTGGGAACAAACTGGTTAGCATGATTAACTCTACTAGCATTATTCCAAACTGGTTTATTTGAACCATGAACCTTATTAACATTCATTCTCTTTTGCTCAGCCTCTCTTTTCATTCTCTTTTCATGGAAGTCACAATCTCTTATTAAATGACTCAAACTTCCACACACAAAGAATCTTTTAGGAGCATAAGTATAACTACTCCTACTTTCTCTGTGAACACTATTGCTTCTAGGTGACTCATTCATTTTAACAGATTCCCTAGGAGTTTTTATGTGATTGACACAACTAGGTTTAACTGTCTCAGCCTTTTGTTCAGTCACTACAGGTTTAGCAACAACAGGTTCACACTTCTCAACAACCTTAGGTTCAGGATTCTCTTTTTCCTCATTGTTTGACTCAGACTTAGAGTGATCAGAGGAAATAGATCCTTCAGAGTCATTGGATTGACAAGAAGAATATCTACTGGATTTGTCCTCTGAGGTAGTTGGTTCAGGCACTTGAGGACCTTTCTTACCATACACAAAGAGTGAATCATCCAACTCTTCTTTTTCAAGAGGAGTATAGTCATCACTCAAAGGTGGTGGTACTCCCTTAAAGTCACCAGTCTTAACAAACCTATTATACAAAGGCTTATCAGCATAGTCCTCTTCTCTATTCTTAAATATAGCCCTACTTTCATTTTCCTCATATCCTAAGCCACATTTTTTATTTGACTTAATTTGAGAATCCCAACACTTAAACAAGTTATTATTTGAACTGTTCCATTGATCTACCCTTTTTCTCAGCTCATCCCTTTCCTTCTGAATTTTAAGCCTTAATTGTCTATACCTTTTAAGCTTTTCATCTTGTTCGTATATCTTATTAGCTTGAAAGTATAGTTTTTCATTTAAAGCAGCATGTTGGTTTTGAAGGGTGACCTTTTGTGCCTCTAAAGTTTTTATAGCATTTTTATGTGTTGATGGAACATGATAGAACATTTATATTGCCCTCTGACAAAAATAGAACTTTAAACAAAATTATTTTGATTCAACCATCTCTTTCTCAATTTACTTCTAGATCACCTATTTGTTCTTGCTGCTCATCACACAAAGCCTTAACATGATTATATGAGTCAGTACATAATTTAGAGCATAATGATACCTCATTACCAATGGTCATGAGAGCATGATCAGACTCCTCATTTACTCTTGGATGCTCACCCCAATTGACTCCTCCAGCTTCCATTGTCAGCAGGCTCATCTGATTCTTTTCCATCTTCCCATCATCATCTCTTTTCTCATCAGCAGACTTCTTCTCTGGACAATCTCTTGAAAAATGTCTATGCTTGTGACAGTTGTAGCATTCAACAGTCCTCTTTGTGTATCCCACTGGTGATTTGTTGTTGAAGTTGATAGTCCTACCATATTGCTTCTGAAATCGTTTGACCCTTAAAGCAACCATGGCAATGTGCCATTTTATGTCCATCTCCTCAACTTCAGCATCATTTATCTGTTCAAGGTCTTCACTAATAAAGCTTTCATCTTCCGTTTGATTGGCAAAGAAAGAATGTATCACTTCATCAGTAAAACTTGAAGCAGACCTTTCACTTGAAGGAGTTTCATAGTTACCAGACCTAACACCACCAGATTTAACCTTGTAAGTACTGCTTTTGTTTTGTGACACAAAAGCAACATTTGTTGAACTGGTTGAAGCCTGAGTGTTGTTACTGATGTCCCTTTCAAACATCCTGAGATTATTGTATAGGTCATCAGGTGTCATAGAATCTACTTCCTCCTTAATCCTCATCGCCACAGATACATTGCCCCATTCTGATGGTAAAGATCTAAGGAATTTGTGATTTGCATCCTCATTTGAGACTGCTGCACCATGAACTTCCAGTTGTGTTAACAGATGTTGAAATCTGTCATAGCCCTTCTCCAAACCTTCAGTCTTTGAAACACTGAATGTTTCAAATTGCTGTTTAAGAACAGCCTTTTGCATCTTCTTGGAGTTAGCATTACCTCCAAATCGTTTCTTGATGGCTTCCCACATCTCCTTTGCATCAAGAATGCCATGAAACCTTTGTAGATGCTCCTTAGGAATAGCCATAAGAAGCAAGGTTCTGGCCTTCTTTTCTTTCTCCACAGCCCTAATCTCCTCAGCAGATACTGGTGGCATTATTCTGAGCTGCCCATCATTCCCTTGTGAAATTCTCTTCTTAGAATTTCCCTTTTGAATCACCTTCCATACATCGCTATCAATGTATTCCAGATAATGTTCCATCTCCATGGCCCATATATCATACTCTTCTCTCTTCAGTAATGGAAGTTTTATGTTTGAGATTGTGGTTGTGGAAGGGATGGGTTGTTGTTGTGATTGGGAGTTACTGGTATCGGTTTTTCCTTCATCTTCATGGTTTGATTGCTCATCCTCACTGTTATGGATTGAGAAAGTTTCAGTGTTAACAGGCTTATTGAATTCAGACATTTTGTAGGGTGATTAGAGTGAGAATTTGGTTTTTGAGATTTAGTGTTATTCGAATTCAGAGTCTCTCTCCTTGCTCTGATACCACTTGTTGGTCCACAAATTGTATATGGATCACTAAGTAGTCTTGAATACCTAGTAGATGGTTAGGATAAATCCGAACCAATCTAAGTGAGAAACCCTAGGTGATTGTTATTGTTAATGCGGAATCTTAACAAGAACAATTAAGAACACAAGCAGGGATATCACTAACTTCGTATATTGATATTCACTATAATGAATTCGTACAACTCACACACGAACTAACAATCTTTAGGGATCCTTTCATAACACAAGGAAACCCTATCCGACTCAGAAGATATACACAAATCTTCTATAAAGATACATACACGCATTGTATCTTTTCCTAACATAACTCTAACAGACTTTCCTAACTTCATGACCAGACTTAACTTTACAAGTCAACCAGACTTAAACATGCTACCAGACCTAAACAGTCTGCTCTTGATTCGTATCATAATTCCCAACTCCGCTTGCTGATCTACTGATAACGTTTTCGGAAAATTCATGTCGAGGTGAATACGTTGTGCTACAGGTTTATCAAATCTCTTCTTAAAGTGTTGTAAAAATTCATGTTTCACCAAACTCGGATCCTCTGTCCAAATACCATTCACCAAAATACCTCTAATATTAAGCTGACTCCTCTTTTTGTTTAAAATGTCATGATAAAACTTAGAATTCTCATCTCCTTCAATAGCCCAAGTAACCTTAGCTTTTTGAGCCGTTTCCAAAGATTGTTGGTTTTCCAGTTCTTGAAGATAATTAAAAACCTCCACTCTTTTTTTAGCAATCTCGGCATTTCCTTCACCTTTATCAATGATCTCGTCAAGACCAACAAGATCTTCCTTAATTCTAATATTACTATATTTGGCATTCTTCTTTTGATCTTTATTCCATTCACGAATCCTTGCTTTCAAAGTCTTCAACTTCATCATCAGAAACGTAATGGCATTCGTCTCAGCCAAAGAAGAATTATTCCATGAATCTTCAACTAATTTATCAAAGCCATCTATTTGAAACCAGTAATGAAAAAATCGAAAAGGACAAGGACCATAATCCAAATTAACCTCTCGCATCAATATAGGACGATGGTCAGAGATGTAGCGATCCAAGGTAATAGCAGAAATAAAAGGACACGAAGTCAATAAGCTTTCAGACACTAAGAATCGATCAAGTTTGCTCATCTTAGAAGCTGATTTGTGACACCAAGTAAACGAGCTACCACCTAAAGGAACCTCTTCTAAACCCGATTTAGCAATAAACGTATTGAACAAGTTAGCACCTTGAACATTAAACGTCGAACCAAACCTCTCTGTCTTTTTACGAACCTCATTAAAATCTCCCATAACGACCGTCTCACCTTTCCAATTGTTAATCACATATTCCAAATATTCCCAAAGCATCCTTTTCTCGTTTAACTCTTGAGGGGCGTAAACCGAAACAATAAGCATATCCTTACCATTCTTCAACCAAATACCTCGAATTATAACAAAATAATCCGACACCGTAGCATTAATTTTATTAAACGAGTTGGAATCCCAAACACAGAGAATGCCACCCGAATTACCAACCGAAGCACTATGAACATAATCAAAAGCAAAGTTTCCCCAACACATTTTAACACTAAAAAGCTCAATCTCCTCCATTTTAGTTTCTTGTAAAGTCAAAAAATTCACCTTGTTACGAATACATAAATTCTTGACCCAATCTTTTTTAGCCTTTTGGGCGAGGCCTTGAATATTCAACGACATAAAATTCATCGATAACCATCTTTCACTCCTTGTGATTCAATTATCATTTCCATATTATTCATACACCCTTCCATATTATAACCCATAACTTGACCTACTTTCACCAATTCCTCCATTAAATTCAGTATAGAACCTCCTGTCCGTGGGATTTCAGATTTTTTAAAATGACCTGAACATGCCGACTCCGCTACATCTTCTGTTGCCTTCTTACACGAACCTTCCTGTTTATTACCCAAATTAACTTCTTCCTCCTCATTCCTTTTATTATAATCGGCACTGTCTTTATTGGATACCTCATCTTTCTTTTCATTCACATCATTCTCGTTCACTGGCGTGAAACCTGGAGGGTATTTGAGGCTACTGGCAGACTTGTTACCTTTTTCTCCAATCGGATTGTTCTTTTCAAGCAATTTGTTTAAGCTAAAAGGGTCCTCAGAAAGTTTAGCATTTGATCCCCCCTCAAAGATAGTCTCAGGCACCTCTTCAACTTCACTTGCAACTCCACCATTTAACACATCTTCCTGTAGTGAGCCTTCTATATTGCTATCTGTGTCAGAATCATACTCCTCTTCATTATTATCCATAAAATCAGGAACCCATCCCGGAACTTCTTTTGCGCGGATCCAATAAACCTTTCCTTGAAAGATAACTTTGAATGATTCTACAATACTCTTACCAGCCTTCGTGTTTATTGATGCGTGGTTTTGCAACCTTACAACAGGTTTTACCTCTCAAGGGATCTCAAGAGGCTTACAACCCCACCAGGCAGTGTACCTGACCGATGTAGTATAGTGTAGTGGTAAGTACGGGGGATTGATCGTTCTCCACAGGGAATAGTGTTCGTTAGGTATGAAAAACTACTCTAATAGGTCTAAGGGTGAGAGAAGATTCTTTTTTATGTTTTTATATTTTTTTTATGAAAGCAAGTAAAATCTCGGATTTGAAAGAGTGGGCGGAATTAGTTGCTAGTCAACTAACCCAAATAACTACGAATGCAAATAAAATAAAATAACAGAAAATGAAAAAGTGGTGAAATTTATGTGGAGAAAAATGTGTTTACTTAGATTTCCTTACTCCCTAACTATCTTTTACCGGTTGATTAGTGTGTATTAATTGCGTGGATGACGGGTGTATTCCTTAATACCAATCGTGGGGTGGCGTACGTACTTCCCCAACTCTACAAGCTCCTACTTCACTCCTATGTCGAGCCGGCTAGGAAGCTCCTAACATGGGATCACTAGAATTCGCTTGTGCATTAAATACAACCATAAAAACCTTTAGTACGCATTGGTTCATGTTTCTTAAGACGTTCAAGCAAGTTACCGAATAGGAAGTTAGCCAGTTTTCTTAAGCCTAACATAGATAAACAATCATCCAATACAACTAATAACACACTAATAACCAATAATCAATAGCTAGGTTTCATTAGATCTAAGCAAACACAAGATAAATCTAGCCTAGCACGTTAAACAAAAGACAAGAACAAGATAGAATCAAACAACACATAGACATATTGAATGATTAATTGATAACTTATCTTCAATGTAACATGGAAGATCTCAAGGCAAAAAGCCTTGAAAAAGCTGCTAAAATCGTCTTAGGGTTTTCACACACAAAGTTCCCCAATAAGTTCCACCCTAACGACAAAAAATTGCAAAACTATATATAGAGATTAAGGTCTGACGGCGTCACGTTGTAGATTCTGACGCCGTCACCTCGCCGCTTTTAGGGTTCCCGGATGGCCTTCCTGACGCCGTCCCTCTTCAGACCTCCAAAATCCGTTCTGGCTTATCAAGGCTTGACGCCGTCAGATTATGGCTTGACGCCGTCCCTCTTTAAATTAAGCCGTGACGACCTTGATCAGATTAAAGGGTGACGCCGTCAGAATTCCATGCAAATTTCTCTGGCTTATCATGAGTAATTTTCACATCCACCTTTTTATTGCCAAGCCATGACGCCGTCTGGGGATAATCCTGACGCCGTCAAAGGTAATTTTCAGCCGATTTTGAGACTTTGTCGTTTTCTTCACTTTTATGCTCCAAAAACGTCCAAAATGCTTCCTTTTCCAGATTTCTCCTCAAAAGTACCTAAAATGACAAAAGGAACGATTTAGGGCGATATTTGATCAAATAAATACGATTTAGGGCTTAAATGACCCCCTAAAAGCGGTACACTTTTCGCTTCATCAAATACCCTTACACTTGAGATTTGCTTGTCCTCAAGCAAATGCGCTTTTATTCTAATCAAAATACAAGTTAGGGGTCATTTAATGCTAACATAAAAGTAATTATAACAAATATTCGTTCCACTTTAATCATAATAAGCACGGAGATTACAAACTAGTACCTCACAAGTAGTGTTTAGATACTCACATCTCTCAAGTGTCATCAAAATAAATCTCATAAATGAAAACGGATAATATCTCTCACTACCTGTCATAGCAAATAGATTACCATAGGCTTGGGAAAGGATCGAAAACCTCCTCCACTAGGCGTAAGCACCTAAGATAAACTATCAAAGAGGGCTTTTACATGGGTTATAACGTTAGGTGTAGGGAAAAGGAAAACACGGTTTTGTTGGATAAAGGATATTTTACTGGTGGCGAGTTAAAGATCTTGATTAATTACATGTACTATACAATGTTGCTAAGCCAAGACTCGACTCAATCTTAAGCTAAAAACAAAATAACAAAAACATAAAATAAACATAAAATGAAACGGGATGGTAGTCCGTATGTTTTTTCTATTTTTCTTTTTCTCTTTTTTTTTTTTTTTTTTTTTTTTTTTTTTTTTTTTGTATTTTTCTTGATTTTTTCGATTTTTTTTTTTTTTTTTTTTTTTTTCATACTCTCTTGCCCTACCATCCAAAATAATACATCATAGGGGCGTTGCATTCCCCTTACACTTGAACTTTTACATAACTTTACAAATAACTATTCTAATGACTCGAATTAAGATAATTAAAACACTTGGAGTACTTTTAAAATATTTAGCACATATGGGGGTAATAAATGATGTTCTTCCCCATTACTCCATTACACTAGTACTTTACCCATGAGTCCCAATCGTCCCAAAACAATATGTACAAGGATATGACTCGACTTAGCAACCATGTAATCAATTAGATAATTAACTTGGGTTTAAACAAATGTTGTCACAATAATGCACTAAAGATGAGTGCATACAAGGTAGGCTAAGGCGATTTGGGTGTACATTTAAGTGGGGTGTAAACAAATTCTTCCTTTAAGTAAAATGCTTAAAGTTAGAAACAAAAAGATAGGCTCTGAGGGGTGTACTAGCGGTATCATGTACTAAAAATGAGTACAACGCAAAGGGTGTGGGAGAATTACTTGACCAATGTAGCCAATGTAATTATAACAAAAACACAGGTGTAAAACAATGGGTTAATCCTAATGCCTCTTATCATGTATTAAATCTAACTACACGAATGTAGTCTCACTTGTGGCCTCGGAATGGTCCTAACGCAAGTTCTAGAATCTAAGTGCTACCGGTACACACATCATAGCATAAATGCTTTTCCTACCATTTCTAGGGGCGAACCTCACATATTTGGGGTGGAAAATTTTTTAGTGGTACGGTTTTTGTGCTAGTCATATAACTCCTATCCGTGAGACGCTTATTAGAACTAAAGTTTCACTCCTAAATGTTGTAAAAAATTTTAAATTTGGCACTAAAATTGCCCTAACAGGTATTTATCTCAGTTTTATTACACATCTACCATTAAACAAACAAAAATCAAGCGTAATAGCATTCTCTAATCGTACTTTTACCCCCCCTTACACTTAAGATGAACATTGTCCCCAATGTTCAAATAACAAGATGTAAAAGCATAAAGTAAAAGAATGAAATCAAATACTCCCCTGATTCGTTCGGTGGATAATGAAGTAACATGGTTAAATCTTCTTCCAAGAGAATGTAAAAGCTCCAAGACTAATGCATCACCAATAGCTTGATTCCACATACATCTCCTTGTCCAAAATAACCTGTTAAACCTGAGAAAACAAACACGAAAACCTGCATAACATCGGCGGGATAAACTCTATATATAAGGATATAATGCTCGTGGAATGATAATTTTGCAGATTCCTGGAGATTATAAGTTATAGATTTAATAAAAACTTTTTATGAAAACAAAACTTTCAAAAATTTTCAGAAAATTAAACCTGACGCCGTCAGGTTGTAACTCCTGACGCCGTCAGAAATGATCTGACAGAATTCTCATGTTACGTTTCCGGAAAATTTTTGGAAAAACCTATACCTTACTTCCTGGAATTCCTGCAAAACATCATTATGACCCGATACAAGCATTTGACTCAAACAAATACTAATATGTATATTAATTTATTATTATTACGATTCATGTTCATTTGTGTTCTAATAAACCGATTTAGATTTCCCTTACACTTAACTTTTGCAAAATACCTTTATATGTAGTTAAGACGAAGTTAAAAACAAGATAAAGCATTTTCACAAATTAGTTTTGAACATGAATCAATAATAATAAAATTTAAACATACATACGGAAACAAATAAAATCAAACAAACAAATAAACACACAAAGCAAATAAAACTTGGGTTGCCTCCCAAGAAGCGCTTTTCTTTATTAACGAGTCTTGTAGCTAGACTCAAAGTCACGCTACCCTATGTAAGTAAGCTCGTCATCGAGGACGTCTTTAGGGTTAAGCTTAGATTGAAGTTTTCTATTGGTCCGCTTAGTACAATATATCTTTTCAAACTTCTCTCCATCTGGGTCATACAATGTCATCTTAATATGCCATGACCCATCTCCATCTTTGGGTGGTTTGTCCCAATCCCACTTATGATCATCGTCCTCACAATTCCACTTATTCATCCCTAGGTTAATTGGCAAAACTCCTAGGAAATCAATCATCTTCATAAAAACTAGAGGGTCTTCAAACGGATCCAATTCGGTGTCCCTAGCTAAGAGTTGCTCTACCGTATGTGTTTGGTTAACAAAGTCCTCTTCTAGGTAAAATGGGCGTTGGGGTCCTATGAAGTCTCTATCGATCCAAGGTCCATATCTAGATGGTCTCCTATTTGATTCTAACCAATGGGGTGTCGGTTCCTCACTAGTATCATAGGCATGTTTCTTAACATCATAGACTGACCAAGTATCTCCTTCTCCTACCGCTATCTTGGATTCCTTACAATCAATCATAGCACTAGCGGTCGCCAAAAATCCTCTACCTATCAACAAGGGGCATGTAGGGTCGCTAACCATATCAAGGACGTGGAAATCGGCTAAAATGGTTAGTTTTCCAATGTGCACTAACACGTCCTTAACTACTCCAACCGGGTAAGCAACACTTCCATCCGCTAAGCCTATTATCACCTCGGTTTCTTCAAGTTTTCCTAGTTTTAGAGAGGTGTAGAGAGGTAACGGAAGTAGGTTAAGGCTTGATCCAAGATCGGCTAATGTGTCATAAGCCTCCGAATTACCGATCTTGCAAGGTAGAACAAATAAGCCCGGATCATCTAATTTCTTAGGTAGCTTGTTTTGAACGAAGGCGGCCCTTTTTCGCCTAACTTGAGCTTCTTCTCATCCAACACATCAACAACCGAACTTTCAAGGTGGAGCTCCTTGAGTTCTTCATCAAGGTTTTGAGTGGGAGGTGTTTCAACTATGTTGTTGACCAATTTGGATGTCATAACTTCTTGGTCATTTGGAACGACTTGGGTTTGTTTGAAACACGTGCTCATGGAATTGACCGAATAATATTGTGGACAAGAACTAGGAGATGAAACCGACGAGATGGCGTTGACGTTTAGTTTCGGGTTCTTGACCGTGTTGCTAGGGAGTGCTCCCATTTCTCGGTCATTGAGGGCTTTCAACAAAGTGTCAATCTTATTGGTCATCTCGCTTTGTTTTTGTTTGAAATCGGCTTCAAACTTGGCTAAACGAGCTTCTTGAGATGCCATAAATTGGGACATCAATCCTTCAAAGTTATTGGTACTACCATTGCCGGAAGGATTGTTGTTGAAAGTACGGTTCGAGTTGGAACCGCTTGATTGGAAACGATTAGGTGGGTTGGAAGAATTGGTTTGTTGTGCGTTTTGGTTTTGTTTCCACCTAAGGTTCGGGTGATTTTTCCATGAGGGGTTGTATGTATCACCGTAGGGGTTTGGCATGGGTTTGAAAGTGTACCACTTGTCTCCCGCTCCGTCGGTACGCGAGGATGCGTAGTCCACAAAAGCTTGTTCGGGGAGTTCCATGCAATCACGAGTGTCGTGGGGACCACTACATAATTCACATGAAGAAGTGATTTTGTTCACTTGGCTTGAAGGTTTAGGAGCCTCGTAGGATTTCATGAGAAACTTGACTTGGTCTTCAAGTTCTATGATCCTACGGTCGGAAGTGCTTGAATTGTTCGAAGGCAAAGATATTGCCTTGACCGTTTTATTCAAATCATGGAGATCACTCCAACTTTCGTTGTCATAAAGAGCAAGATCTTCTAGGAGAGCCCATGATTGTTCCGCACTTAGATCACGTAGCTTACCACCGGCCGATTGGTCAATGATTTGCCTTGTGGAGAGGTTGATATGGTCATAGAAGATTTGGACTTGGAGCCAAAGTTCTATGCCATGGTGAGGGACTTTTTGGAGTAAGTCCTTGAATCGAGTCCATGCCTTGTAGAGGGTTTCGCCTTGACGTTGTTGGAACATCAAGATATCATTCCTTAGCTTGGTAGTTCTTCCCGGCGGGAAAAACTGAGCAAGGAAACGAGTGGTGAGATCATCCCAAGAGGTGATGGATCCTGCGGGTTGACGCTCTAGCCATTGACTAGCTTGGTCCCGCAAAGAGAATTGAAAGAGACGCAGTCGGGTCGTCTCTCGAGTGGCAACATCAAGGTCTATGGAATCAACAATTTTGAGAAAGTCCTTGAGATGTTGATTAGGATCTTCAGAACGAAGTCCATGGAATGCGCATCCGCTTTGCACCAACCGGATGGTGTCGGATCGCAAGGGAGTGACATTGGCTCCTTGAATGAGCTCAATGGTGTTTCGATAGCCATGGTGGCTAGGACGTGAGTACTCTCCTAAAGTACGGGCTCTAGGAGGTGGTGGTTGTTGTGGTGGGTTGTTGGGATCAAGGATATTACCACCTTCCATGATGTCGGATGGTAATGGTTACGAACAAAGAAACGAAGAAAAAAGATAGACTAAAGAAAACCTAGAAAAATAAAATAAAAATCTCACTAGAAAGGAATCTAGTGAGTAGACCTATAAAATAAAAATTCAACCTAAACAATAACTATTCCCCGGCAGCGGCGCCAAAAACTTGATGCGTGGTTTTGCAACCTTACAACAGGTTTTACCTCTCAAGGGATCTCAAGAGGCTTACAACCCCACCAGGCAGTGTACCTGACCGATGTAGTATAGTGTAGTGGTAAGTACGGGGGATTGATCGTTCTCCACAGGGAATAGTGTTCGTTAGGTATGAAAAACTACTCTAATAGGTCTAAGGGTGAGAGAAGATTCTTTTTTATGTTTTTATATTTTTTTTATGAAAGCAAGTAAAATCTCGGATTTGAAAGAGTGGGCGGAATTAGTTGCTAGTCAACTAACCCAAATAACTACGAATGCAAATAAAATAAAATAACAGAAAATGAAAAAGTGGTGAAATTTATGTGGAGAAAAATGTGTTTACTTAGATTTCCTTACTCCCTAACTATCTTTTACCGGTTGATTAGTGTGTATTAATTGCGTGGATGACAGGTGTATTCCTTAATACCAATCGTGGGGTGGCGTACGTACTTCCCCAACTCTACAAGCTCCTACTTCACTCCTATGTCGAGCCGGCTAGGAAGCTCCTAACATGGGATCACTAGAATTCGCTTGTGCATTAAATACAACCATAAAAACCTTTAGTACGCATTGGTTCATGTTTCTTAAGACGTTCAAGCAAGTTACCGAATAGGAAGTTAGCCAGTTTTCTTAAGCCTAACATAGATAAACAATCATCCAATACAACTAATAACACACTAATAACCAATAATCAATAGCTAGGTTTCATTAGATCTAAGCAAACACAAGATAAATCTAGCCTAGCACGTTAAACAAAAGACAAGAACAAGATAGAATCAAACAACACATAGACATATTGAATGATTAATTGATAACTTATCTTCAATGTAACATGGAAGATCTCAAGGCAAAAAGCCTTGAAAAAGCTGCTAAAATCGTCTTAGGGTTTTCACACACAAAGTTCCCCAATAAGTTCCACCCTAACGACAAAAAATTGCAAAACTATATATAGAGATTAAGGTCTGACGGCGTCACGTTGTAGATTCTGACGCCGTCACCTCGCCGCTTTTAGGGTTCCCGGATGGCCTTCCTGACGCCGTCCCTCTTCAGACCTCCAAAATCCATTCTGGCTTATCAAGGCTTGACGCCGTCAGATTATGGCTTGACGCCGTCCCTCTTTAAATTAAGCCGTGACGACCTTGATCAGATTAAAGGGTGACGCCGTCAGAATTCCATGCAAATTTCTCTGGCTTATCATGAGTAATTTTCACATCCACCTTTTTATTGCCAAGCCATGACGCCGTCTGGGGATAATCCTGACGCCGTCAAAGGTAATTTTCAGCCGATTTTGAGACTTTGTCGTTTTCTTCACTTTTATGCTCCAAAAACGTCCAAAATGCTTCCTTTTCCAGATTTCTCCTCAAAAGTACCTAAAATGACAAAAGGAACGATTTAGGGCGATATTTGATCAAATAAATACGATTTAGGGCTTAAATGACCCCCTAAAAGCGGTACACTTTTCGCTTCATCATTTATACATAGACGTTTCCTATGAAAACACTCTTCTTCTTGACCATCTACATGAATTAAATTACCCCACTTCGATGCAATACGTCGAAACGTATTGACAGACCACACCTTAAATGGGACACCTTCAATCTCAATCCAAGCAATTCTTTCATCATTATTGAAGTCCATTGATGCTTGTATCACCTTTGTAAACCAAGATGTCGCGCCCGTATTTGATTGAAACAAATTTTTAGAATCTACAGATATGAATTCTAACATTACCCAATAACCTCCCATGTACTTAATGATAATGTTGTCAACCTTCATTTTTTAGAACCATCTTCAAATTAGCCAAAGAAGCAAATTCTTTCACTTTCCCAAACAGTGCATTACCAATATCTTTAGTGTTACAGCAGTCTTCATCCAACACCAAAGCTGGAATATGTGCGTCCTCCCCATTCCTTGATAATGTATCTCCTTTAACGACATTAACATAAGATTTCGCCGTGCCTTGAACCTCTTTCCTTTTAACATTTGTATGATTATTACTCGCACCAAACTTATCCTGAGCCTGATCCTTCTCATTATTCATATGCGATCTCTGAAACCTAGCTATGTTTGCCCATAATTTGAATCGCCCCATCCATATCGTATTAAGATTATCAACCAATCTCTTTGCATCAAAAACCTTAATAAATCGAAGAAAGCCAAACCTTTTTCCATTTTTTGATGTCTTGTTTGGGATATACGCATCTACCACTTGACCGTATTGCTTGCACGTATTGAAGAGATCCTTTGCAGTGCAATGATCAGGAAAATTTGTTACAAACACTGACGTAGAAATCTTAAAGACCTCGTCCTCTTTAGATCTTGGAACACCCATGGAAAATAACGATCCAAAAAATCAGAAAAACTAAATAAGGTTTTGAAAAAACTAAAAAACTAAATATGTTGGCCAGTTTAATGGTTAACTTTAGTATATGAACTCATGTAATGTTTTGTTGTGTAACATGGATATGAGACACAAGTGTAAGTTTCATTTGTTGTCTTTGTTAACCTTCTCTGATTCTATTGTAATTGTAGATATGTTTAATCATTAAGATCCGAAACATCATATATGATAACCACTATTAAGTATAACAGAACAGATTAAAAGTTTTATCAAGTTAGGATGTTATTTGATTTTGAACATTGGTTTTTTGTAATGACATTAAAACGTTATCAAGAGGGATTATAAGTGTGCTATAAAAAGACATTAAATAAGGCCCACTCATGTTAACTTATCTTAACAATTAACATATTGGATTTGTTAGTAGACTAATATTAATAACATGAAATCTCTTATAGCCCAACAATTAAAGATTTTTTAGTTTGAATGTTTATAGCGTGTTAGTAGTTTGTAAATGATTATCGGCTACATAAGGCAACTTGCACCCTATTAGGTATTTTCTATTAAAGTTCCAATTGACTTGTTTCGACCTCTTTTATATATATATATATATATATATATATATATATATATATATATATATATATATATATATATATATATATTACAGTATTGTTATTTAAAAAAAAGTTAAGCATTCATATAAATTTCCATTATAACTTGAGCGGCTAAATGTATAATTACAAATAACCGCCCAAGATATAATAGAACTTCATACTAAACCCAACACATACATCTCATGCACATCACGTTTTATAAAGTAGTTTCAAGTTTACTATTTCATCTATGTGGGACATCATGTAGTTATTTACATAAAGCTTGTAAACTCAATAATGTTGTACAATGTTTTTTTTTAGGTTTCTCACTTTTATTGTGTATTTTGTAAAATACACAGGAAGCCCACATTTTTATAATCATTGCATATAAATAAGTAAGATCCTTATAAATTATAAAGTTGTAGAGCGTATGAGCGTCTATCACGTTGCATTAGATTGTCAATAAAGCTTCTTTATACACAACAATTTTAGTTGATTTACCGTAGTTTCCATCTTCGTCACAACATAAGATTCTCATTCATTTCTTGCTTTTAACTTTTGATACGGCTACGTATATTTGTCCATATAATGGGATAAAAAAAACATTAAATAAGGCCCACCCATGTTAACTTATCTTAAAATTAACATATAATGGGCATGATTTCTGTAAATAAATGGTACATGTTTATAGTGTGTTAGTAGTTTGTAAATGATTATTGGCTACATAAGGCAACTTGCACCCTATTAGGTATTTTCTATTGAAGTTCCATTTGCATTAGAGCTTTAAGGCAAATGTAAAGGTTTTTCCTTTACATATATATCAGTAACAAATGCATGAAGTACATGCAAATATATAGATGTAAATATTGATGTTTTATTCAATCTACATATTGTTGTATATTACACATGTTATAAATTTGAATTGCATGTTAAATACATAGTCTATTACATTAGCAAAATAGGTAATCATTACATATTTATTATTATTAAACAAATTTTATGTTGTATATAAATTACTAATTACTCTTTAGTTACTTTATTTTCTACTGAAAATTCAATCTGATAAGCAAAAAGGGTGCAGCCGATCAAATTCAAGACAGTGATAAGGTGCTGAATCAATTATCCGTGTTATTCAATTAAAAACTTAATACGAACTTGGTTTAGCGGAATACTATTTTTTGATATATATTGTATGTTGTTTTTTTCCCAGTACTACATATGAAGTTAATTAAGATTGGGGTTTTCCATAGATTAAGTAGTTATTTTGATAATAACATGTGTTTAGTTATAAGTTTGTTATATTGCATGTTTGTTGGTTTGCTTAGATAATAAACCCCCAATTATTTATTAGGGAAAGCGAAGATTGTTATTAGTTGTTATTATAATGATCTTGTATTAAAGTAAGATAAATGTGTTTGTATGAAACCATAATCTTCACGTGACACAACCCAATTTGAAACAGAGCTGACATTTTTTAAAATTGAAATTATGATTATTAGTGTTTTGGTTGTTTGTTATATGATGTTTCTAAAATTTATTTGTCATAACATATCATTTACCATATGTTCGTTTTCCTTCTGTTAATATGATATCATTTACCTAATAAAGCATCAGATGCAGTTTTTTAAAACAGATGTTCTTCTGTGTGGACCGGTTTATATTGTGTTTTAATATCTTGCTGTTTGTTTATAGGAAAATGGCTATCGAATTTATTGCATGGGTGGATGAATTTTTGTTTCCGGATACTCAGGTAGCATAATTGTTAAGATTGCAATAATGTTAATGAATCTTTATTGTTTCTTGTTAAATAAGATACTCATATTGCAATATTTTTTTGGAAGGTGTTACCGGTTGTTTACATTTTAGAAGCATACAACGGTAATAAGCTGTTGATCCCAGTTGAGCTTCACGATCTTATTAATTACTTTAGATATAAACCTAAAGCAATCGGTATAGAAACTGATCTTGAGTTGTATATCAAATATTATGCGGAAATTAATATTTGATCTTAAGAAGAAAAACACAAACGAATTCTCAAACAACACTTCAATATATTAATACGACTGCTCGATAGCAATAGGGTTACAAGAAACCTTGAAGTGTAAAACAATAATGATACCTTTTTAAAACCTAACCCTAGACCCTCCTTTTATAGACTAAGGAGTCCTAGTCGGTTACAAAACTTTCTATACACGAAAAATATCTTTACGTATCTTTTCTATACATATCCTTAACATACTATACATATCCAATAAGCAGCAGCATAATCTTTCTAGCAGCAGAGTCTTCGTGGCTAGCAGCAGAGTTATACTTAGCTTATTATTCCATCTTTCTTTGATTCTCAGAATCAGCTCTTCCCAATTAGCTACTCTATTCTTTTTTAGTATAAATTCTACCAGCTCCTCTGTCTTTTCATTTTCATCCAACTGCTCATCTTTCATTATCAGTGAAGCTTGACCTCTTACAATCAATGAAGAATCCAAGAAATATTGTAACTGTTCATTAAACTCTTCTTGATTAACATCTTTAGTTTTGGATCTTTCCATAAATTCAAAGATAGTCCTTTCTTCATTAGCTGCCACCTTCCTTGCATACTCTTCATCAAGAGCAATCTGATCTGCTTTTGCTTGTTCATCAAAAGCAGTCTGATCTTCTTTTGCTTGTTCATCAGCCAATCTTTGAGCAGCTTCTTTATCATGCCTATCTTGATCTTCTTTTGACCAAAACTCAAATGGAAGATGTGTGGGATAAGATGTAGGTTCTTCAACTTCTTCACCTTTTCCTTTATCTGTTAATGAAATGGATGATAGTATATGTGTAGGTGTGAAATTGGGTTCTCTTATGATTATTCCTTTGGCTTTGGGTCTTGTAGCAGCAGATTGAGAAACAGCAGTTTGTTCTACCTGTTTTGATGGTGCAGATGGCTGAGTTCCAAGATTCAGCAACAATTGAGCTAAGGGCATTGTGTCTTCATCAAGTTCAGCAATTTTGTCTTCATCTGGTTCACCAGCAGAGTGATTTAGCCCATCAGCAGAAGTTCTTTCTCCCATCAGCAGAATGTTCTGCATCAGCAGCAGAGTCAACCTTTTCATCTGTTTCCATTACAACCTCCCCTGAATCCTTGATTACCTCCCCTGAACCTGTTACATCCTCTTGATCATTCCTCCCCTGTTTGGAAGCATCCTCCTCTAAACATGGTTTGGAAATCTTTCTTTTCTTGGATTTCATGAGGTGAGAAAATCTTGCTTTTTTCCATTAAACTATCTCTAAATGCTTTACTCTTAACTTCAGTCTGTGAATGATTTCATCTTGAGAGTGTTGAGTATTCTTCATCACCTGCAACTCTTCAGTAAGAGCAAGAACCTCTGTTGACAATTTGGTAAATTTATCCGTCAATTCATTAAGTTGTTTCAGAATAGTCTCACCACTTCGGTCTGTGTTACCTGACTCGAGAGGTGGATCATTGACATTGACATTTTGTACAAGGGGAGTAACCATCAATTCAATATGTGGATATTCAAGACTAGTCTCAACACTTCGACCTGTGTTACCTGGTCCGAGAGGTGTATCATGGACATTGACAACATGTACAGTATCATCCATCAATTCATGAGTAGTTCCATGACTGTCCTCATCACTTTGGGATGTGTTAACTTCCCTGAGAGGTGAATCTTGGGACAAAAACTCAGTCTCAACCCTAGGTTGAACATCTGAGCCCCCCATATTAGCCAGTTGGCTGGGGTTACCATCTTGTGCAGTAGGTTCAAGTAAACCTTCAGCATTAGATGTTGCCAAGGTTGGGGTCTTACTGATGTTGACACTGGCCTACTCAGTTACTAAACTAGAGACAGTAGTGTCAGCCCTTTCCTTCATGCCATCTCCATCACCTATGGCAGCCTCATCTGCTACCATACCAGCACTAGTCTGAGGTAACATAGTGCCCTGTTCTTGTGAAGTCCTAGGTGAGTGGGTATTTTGGGGTTCATTTGAGGAAGATTCATTCAAACTTGAAGATGAGGATGTGTGATGGGAAGCTGTGGGAGTTCCAGCTTCTTCATCCTCATTAACAGCAGCCACAATGTCCAAAATGTATTGAGATAGGGGAGTGATGGTACCAGAAAAACCTTTCCCATTTTTCTTCAGAAAAGCAAACATTTTGATTTCCATTTTGCTACTTGGCTCAATATTTGTATGTTCCAAAGGTTCTTTTAGTTGATGGTTTATAATGAGTTGTAAAAACCTTGGATACAAATAAAAATGCTTCTTGACATACTTCTTGATACCTTCAAAAATCATGGATGAAAAATCAAACGGTTGTCCTGTGGCCAAACAAACTAAGGCCGTGGCTTGAGGAGCACTAAATTCATTCCATCCACCTACTTTAGGAAACAAACAATGTTGAAGAGTATGCAAAAGAAACTTCCAATGTGGACAAAGACGACCTTTAAAAAAATGTTCCACTAGCCGCAGGCCTTTCATACCCAATTTTCTCTAGCTCAGTCAAAATAACATCTGTGGTAAGATTAGGGGGTGTTGGAACACCTGATAGACGAAGGCTTCTCTTAATAGATGTTTCACTAACTACAATACTCTCTCCATCCACACTACCAATCAACCTTTCCTCCCCGTCTAGTGGATCAAGCTTAACAGTTGACCAAAACTGGTGCATATGAGATTTAAATATGGGAGGATCAACTGTTAAAGCATACCTTAAGCGAGATGTACTGAGAAAATCCATGACTTCATGAAACCCTTCAGCAGCCGAAACCTTGCTAAGAAAAGCAATCTGATTGTGCTCATCAGGAAACTTTCTTCGAGCCATTTTGATTTTGGGGGTTTTGGATTTAATGAGGTGTATTTGTGTTTTTGGGTGATAATTGGGTGTAACTTTGGGCAGGTTAGATGTAGTGAGATCGAATTGAGTTTTGAGACCGTTTGGATCTAATTAGGGTTTAAGACGCGCCAAAATTTTCAATTTGACCCTTTTACTTTCAAACTCAGCGGCAGAGTTATGAAAAGTTTGACTAAAAGTCAACTTTCCCAAAATTTCCAAATTTAATCCCTTAAGCAGATTAAATACGATACCAACTCCTCATTTAAGTCTCATAAAAACCATAAGTCTATAAATCCCCTTGACATCTTAGCAAATCCCCAATTTCACAAACCCTAATACAAAAACCAAATAACCATGAGTGCATCAAAAACACCGATCATCAAAATTTCCTCTGATTCCTCTTCCGATACTTTACTAGGATGGGAAAATTATTTTCCCCCAATTTCATCTTCTGCACAACGCAAAGGCAAAGCTATTGTTGAAGAAGAAGTGTCTGACCCGCTTCCATCTACTCCATCTTCCTTTGAAGACTCCAGCTGTGATGAAGAAACAGCATCATGGCCAAAATCCTTGACGTATTATCAAGGTTCTTGGGAAATAGATCCTCCTCATCATCCCTTGACTGTCGAGCTCACAAGACAAATGGAGAAAGCTGAAGCTTGAGTAGTTGTGTGTGGTAGGTTTGTGTAGTAAGGTAGTTGGTTGGGTGTTTGTTTTGTGGTTTTTGAATCCTGACTGTTGATGTAACTCTTGCTTATGTAGTGAATATTCCCAGTAATGACTAAACATCTATTATCTTTGTGTTTATGAACATCCACTCTTATGCTTTTGATCCTGAATTGTTAACCTCCCCTGAACTTCAGAATCATCGTATTCTCATCAAGCAAACTTTTGTGACTTAACCTACAAAAGATTAGTAGAAAGCCACAAAAACACAAGCAAGAATATCCCATAATGCATATAACCACATAAGACAGCATAGCAGCAGAGTAGCATAGCAGCAGACAATTCAAGAAATAACAAACTTTGACTTAACAACAGCACAAATCCTTACACAATTTTACAAAAACATACAGAGATAAGATGTTTAAAGATTAAAGATTTAGCATGCCAATACTAGCAACTAAAAATTGAAATCTACTTATATCAAAACTTTTTGTAAGTAGATCAGCAACATTATTATCAGTATGTATTTTAACCACTTGAATTAACTTTTTCTCATAACAATCTCTAATAAAATGATGTCTTATCTCTATGTGTTTTGTTTTAGAATGAAAAACAGGATTCTTGATTATACACATTGTGCTGTTATTATCAATATAAATTTTGGTGTTCATGAAATTGTACCCATAATCCAAGAGTTGGTTCTGAATCCAGAGTACTTGTCCACAGCAACTAGAAGCAGCTACATACTCTGCCTCAGTTGTTGAGTTAGCCACCACAGTTTGTTTCTTGCATTGCCATGAGATTAGCCTATGACCAAGGTATTGACAGCCTCCAGAGGTTGACTTTCTATCCAAACTAGCTCCAGCATAGTCACTGTCTGAGTACGCTATCAAGTCAAAGGGTGAATTATTAGGATACCAAAGGCCCAATTTAGGTTGACCCTTTAGGTACCTAAAAATTCATTTGACCACTTCCAAGTGTGAAACTTTTGGGGAAACTTGAAATCTGGCACAAGCACACATAGAAAACATGATATCTGGCCTTGAAGCAGTCAGATACATCAATGAACCAATCATTGATCTATAAAGATGTACAGCAACCTCTTCCCCATCTTCATCCTTGAGCAAAGGTTTGTTTTTATCCATTGGTGTCTTAGCTGCCTTCACATCATTGAAACCAAATTTCTTTAACATATCAACCACATACTTGTCTTGGCTAATAAAAATCCCATCTGATTTCTGTTTGACTTGAAGCCCTAAAAGGAAAGTGGGTTCCCCCATAGAACTCATCTCAAACCTGTTGTGCATAAGCTTTTCAAATCCTTCACATAACACCTTATTTGTAGACCCAAAAATGATATCATCTACATAAACCTGAACAAGTAGGATATCCTTTTTATCTTACTTAATGAACAATGTTTTGTCAATGGTTCCTCTGCAAAAACCATTGTTCAACAAATACTTGGATAAGGTGTCATACCAAGCTCTAGGAGCTTGATGTAGTCCATACAGTGCTTTCTTCACCTTGTAAACCCTATCAGGATACTTAGGATCTTCAAAACCAGGTGGTTGCATCACATATACTTCTTCAGGAATCTTTCCATACAAGAAAGCACTTTTCACATCCATTTGATACACAGGAAAATTCTTGTATGAGGCATATGCCAAGAATAGTCTGATAGACTCAATTCTTGCAACTAGGGCAAATACCTCATCATAATCTATTCCTTCTTCCTGAGTGTATCCCTGAGCCACCAATCTAGCCTTGTTTCTAATAACAATGCCTCTTTCATCTCTTTTGCATCTGAACACCCATTTAGTACCAATTGCTCTTTTTCCATTAGGCAAATCCACCAATGTACAGACTTCTTGAAGCTTGAACTGCAGCAACTCCTCTTGCATAGCTTCAACCCAACTTTCATCTTTCATAGCCTTGTGAATGGTTTTGGGTTCTTCTTGAGATAAAAAACAGGCAAACGTGCAATTTTGTAAATCCTTGTGGCTATTCCTCTTTTTAAGTGTTTGAGCAAACAATCCCTGATTAAGCAAATCACTCAAACCTTTTGATTTACTTCTGGTCTATATAGCAGAGTGAACATCACCAATAATCTGCTCCTTTGGATGATTCTTGTGGATTCTGGTTGTTGGAGTGGGACTAACAGGTATATCAGTCTCCAAATTGGATAAATCAGCTTTAGCACCAAAAACATTAACAATTTCATCATCAGTGTCCACGTACACTTCTTCTAATTCAGGCATCTCATTAGAAGAATCATCATAAGAATCACCATCTTTATCAGCAGTAGAGTCCTTGGGCATAGCAGCAGAGTTACCAAGCTTAACAGCAGAGTGTTTTAGCCTAACAGCAGAGTGTTTTGGCCTATCAGCAGAGTGTTTTGGCCTGGCAGCAGAGTTGAGAGAACTGCTGCTATGTTTATTCCCTTGTTGCCCATCAATTTCTGACTCTTCATTCCTTTCCTTATCATCATTCTTGTCATCATGAGAAGGTTCATCATCACCTTCTGCATTAACCTTTGGTACTTCCTTATGAACAGCATCATCATCTGAACTCTTTCCCTCTTTATCTGTTGGAGTGAAGAACTGATCAAACTTCCACTTTTCAATCAAAACAAACTCCTCTGCAGATCCATCCTTCTTTGCTTGTGTACCTGCATTGGGGTTAGTTTGTGTACCTGCAGACATGTTAGTAGTACCTGCAATGACTGGTTGATAATTCATACTTTTGGTTAAAGAATCAATATCAAACATCCATTCAGGACCTTTTCCATCAACATTAGGTGTGGTTTCTCTAATTTTAACATGTAAATTTTCCACCACATGCCCAGTTCTTTGATTGAAGACTCTAAAAGCTTTACTTTCAGTGGAGTATCCAACAAAGAAACCTATGTCTGCTTTCTCACTAAACTTGCCTAAGTGGTCAATGGTGTTCAAGATAGTGACAGGACACCCAAATGGTCTAAAGAAATCTATCAGAGGTTTCCTACCATGCAATAACTCATAAGGGGTCTTGTTATGAGGCTTAACTATCTTACTTCTATTTTGCACATAGCAAGCAGTGTTGACTGCTTCAGCCCAAAAGATAGTGGGTAACTTAGACTCTGACAACATGGTCCTAGCAGCCTCAATTAATGTTCTATTTCTCCTCTCAGCAACACCATTTTGCTGAGGAGTTCTAGCCACACTAAATTGTCTAGTTATACCCTTTTCCTCACAGAACTGATTCATCACTTGGTTCTTAAATTCAGTTCCATTGTCACATCTGATGATCTTAACCTTGTGATTAAATAGGTTTTCTATTCTTGAAATAAAAGCCTTAAGAATGCCAGGAGTCTCATCCTTAGTAGCTAAAAAGAATACCCAAGTAAATCTACTAAAATCATCAGTTACCACTAAGCCATACATCTTTTTGTTCAAGCTTTTCACATAAGTAGGTCCAAATACGTCCATGTGTAACATAAACAAGGGTTCAGAAATAGAATTTACCAATTTGGACTTACAAGATGCTCTATGTTGCTTTCCCATCTGACAAGCATCACATACTTCAGGGTTTTCAAAAAACATTGAAGGTAATCCTCTGACCAAGTTCCCTTTCACCAACTTGTTGATAGCCTTGTAGTTCAAATGGCCAAGCCTTCTATGCCAAAGTTTGGATTCATCAATAGTGGCTTTGGCAAACAGACAAGTTAAATCTCTTTTGGGAATAATGTTCTTTATGTCCACACTGTATATGTTGTCATTTCTAGGGACTTTAAGAAGTACTAATTTATCATCAGGTATCTTATAGTCGGGAGATAAGACAAGACACTCAGTGTCTGTAAAAAGAACAAAATTCTTTCTGTCACACATTTGTGAGACACTAAAAAGATTGAACTTTAGTCCATTCACTAAATACACTTTCTCAAAATCCAATTTTCCAGTTCTGATGATGCCTTTTCCAACGATTTTACCTCCTTTAGGATCATTCCCAAAGGCAACATATCCACCATCCAAAGCTTCAAAATTTTCCAAATTGCTTTGGTCTCCAGTCATATGTGAAGAGCATCCACTATCAAAAATGCATTTATCCTTTAGCTCCTTTTGTAGATTGCCCTGCACAAAAAGTAAGAGAATTAGTTTCTCTTTGGGACCCAAGCCATTACTGACTTGGATCTGCCTTGTGCATCAAAGTAGTCAAATTTCTTCAACTGCATTGGTGCACTGCTGTGTCTGAGAACATGATCCAAAACTTTAACTTTAGGTTTCCAGACCCAGCAAGCTGAGGCCTTAACAACATAAAAATGGTTGCCCAATACAGTATCAGTAACCACTTTTGGCAAAACAGCAGAGTCTGCCTTGGCAGCAGTATCAACTATGTCCTTCTTTATGGGCCCTTTTGGTGCAATAGGTGAGATAACTTTAGAAGTACCATCTCTCATCAAAACTTCCTTGGGAACCATGTTTCTTTTGGGATGAAGGTGAGTCTTTCTAGCAAAATTTCTATGGTTCAACCTTGTGTAGTGGTTCCAAAATGGTTTTTGATAGTAGTAGCACTCATCTTGTAGATGTTCAAAACTACCACAACTATAACATGCCTTTTTAAGTAATTGAAAATCAGTACCTAATCTTTGTGAAACTAGGTTGTTCCAATTTCTCTGGTTTCCTCTAGGCAAGTCATTGGTTCTCTTAGGATATACTCTAGGTGTGTTTTCATACTCAGCCATCTTCCTAGAGATACCTTTACCTAGCTTAGGCTTAACAAACTCAACCTTTTTAGCTTTAGGTACTTTTGATTCAACAACAGCAGGAATTTCTTCCTTTATGTTCTTAGGGGTTGAATCAGATTCCACAACTTCATCATCACTGTCAGACTCCCAATCTTCAATAAGGGGTGCATCAGACCACTTTTTCTCAACCTTAGGTGACTCTATTTTAGTTTCACCTACAGGTTTGGCCTCAGACTCAGGTATGAAAGATAGTGTCCTAGTAGGAGGGGCATTGGCACTAAGTTTCTTAGGTGGAGCAACAGCATTATATCCTAGACCACTGCCTGAGTCTGCAAAGTGCCTTCCTATTGGTTTACTGAGAATGTCAGTGGCAAATTGTTGTTTTTCCACCCTAACAATATGTTTATCAGTCTCACTTATAGCTGAATCTTTAGCCTGTTCAGCCTCTTCTACTTTCCCCATAAGAACATTAATCTCACAATCTTTCTTAATAAGCTCAATTTCTAGACTAGTGATCTTATCAAGATATTCAATTTCAGCCTTTTTATAAAATTCAAGCTTCTCTTCTAAATTCTTTAAACCATATTCATAACTAAGATTGTCTAACTTAAGTTTTTCATTTTCCATTTTAAGGTTTCCATTGCTGGACTTAAGTATTTCTATTGTATCAGAACATGATTTAAAAGAACAAGATGATTCATTGGATACCTCAGAGTCTGATCCAGAGGAAGAGTAGGCCATGAGAGCAAATTGTTGTTCATTAGGTTCTTCATCAGCTACCAATGTAAAATTTGGACCATCTTCAGCATGATCACTCCAGTCATACTCTCCTAACCCATCACATGACACCATAGCAGTATTAGGATTTGGCTCTTCATCAGTAGGCTTCTTGACATTCTCATTGTTTCTTTTGGGTGCCTTGCACTCTCTTACAAAGTGTCCCTTCTTATGACAGTTATAACATTCAGCCTTTGATTTGTCAAATCCCACATTCTTGTTTCTTCTGAACTTCATTTCTTTACCAGTTCTTTTAAGAAACCTTCTTGCCCTCATAGTTAGCATTGCAAACTGCCATTGCATATCAATCTCTTCAACATCATCAGGATCAAGTTCATCCAGATCTTGAGGCATAACTGAAGTACTTGTAGTAAGTCCAGCCAAATAAGCACAAATAGCAGCATCACTGATGGTGTTGGTATTGGTAGAGTCAGCAGCAGAGACATGTGAACCAGCAGCAGGAATGAAAGTACCAGCAGCAGAGTGCTGTTCTTGATGACTACCAGAATTCTTGTTGCTTGAGGAAACAAAAGCAAGATTGTTTGTGGTAGAAGATGAACTTGACAATCCCTTAACTTCAGATTCATATACTTTCAAGTTGTTATACAGATCATCCAATTTCATCTTCTCAAAATCTTCCTTGTGCCTCCAAATCACTGTGTGAGTGTTCCATTCAGAAGATAAACTTTTCAGAAATTTTAGATTGATATCTTCTTGTGATACATCAATCTTTAATAGAGCCATCTGACTGGTCAACTTATGAAGTCTATCATAAGTTCCCTCAATATTCTCAGAACTCAAAGCAGTAAAAGTTTCAAACTGGTGCTTCAGTAGGTTCTTTCTTGATTTCTTGGTAGCTTCATTCCCACCAAATCGAAGTTCAATAGCTTCCCATAAATCCTTAGCAGACTCAATATGATTAAAACTTAGTTGATAATCATTAGGTATTCCCATCATGAGAATACTGTGAGCCTTGACTTCCAATCTTCTCTGTGCTTTCTCCTCACTTGTCTTGAGAGTCAAGACTGATCCAGTAGCAGTCTTGGCTGGCTGACTGTCGCCATGTAGAACAACTTCCCAAAGTGAGTAATCAACCATTCTCATGTATTGTTGAA
The DNA here is from genome assembly GCA_021014915.2 of Artemisia tridentata subsp. tridentata. Classification (NCBI taxonomy): domain Eukaryota; kingdom Viridiplantae; phylum Streptophyta; class Magnoliopsida; order Asterales; family Asteraceae; genus Artemisia; species Artemisia tridentata. Next base: position 211,004,492 of record CP139504.1, on the reverse strand, counting down.
TTCTCATCTTCCAGATCTCATATTCTTCAGTCTTGAGCATGGGGACTCTTGATGCAGTAACCATGTGTGTAGAATCGGATTCCATTGCTTACTTTGATGATTAGCAGATCTTGTATTCAGTAATTCTTCTTGGTACCAGTTTCTAGATCACAAGCTCTGATACCACTTGTTGATCCCAGTTGAGCTTCACGATCTTATTAATTACTTTAGATATAAACCTAAAGCAATCGGTATAGAAACTGATCTTGAGTTGTATATCAAATATTATGCGGAAATTAATATTTGATCTTAAGAAGAAAAACACAAACGAATTCTCAAACAACACTTCAATATATTAATATGATTGCTCGATAGCAATAGGGTTACAAAAAACCTTGAAGTGTAAAACAATAATGATACCTTTCTAAAACCTAACCCTAGACCCTCCTTTTATAGACTAAGGAGTCCTAGTCGGTTACAAAACTTTCTATACACGAAAAATATCTTTACGTATCTTTTCTATACATATCCTTAACATACTATACATATCCAATAAGCAGCAGCATAATTTTTCTAGCAGCAGAGTCTTCGTGGCTAGCAGCAGAGTTATACTTAGCTTATTATTCCAATCAGCAGATAACACCAAACAGCAGAGTTACTTAACTAATCAGCAGAGTTACTTAACTAATCGGCAGAGTTACTTAACTAATCAGCAGAGTAATACTTAGTGTATTTCACGAACAGCAGATCTTTAGACCCAACATAAGCATATATACATAATAAGTTCATACGGGTATCGGTACAAAGTAGAATTAAACACACCAAGATACGGCCTCTGGTATTTATCAAGGGAAAGATGGAGACAATTTTGCAACCGTCACCTGAATGATCATGTGCAAGTGTTGCATTTCATTGAAGAAGGTAATGACTGTTTCTACGTGACTGCGTACAATAACAACGGTAAAGAGGTTGCCGGTTATAAAGGTTTTAAGTCTTCCTTTTCAAGGTTCAAGACAGTTGTTTACCCAGACTCACGTTTGCCTCAGGTATTTAGCGTTTAAATTAATTATTTTCAATTTCTTAAAGTTTTCCATTTTGTTTGCCATCGTTCTGTATAAAACATATTTGATTTTCGCCGCTTTGGTGTTATTTCTTATGCAGTCAATTCCTGATGAGCTTCTACCGGGATTAGATGTGCTCGATGAAATATGTATCCAGGTTAACAAAGTTTCTTTTCCTTTTCATGTGCGGCGTATAACGGGATCAGAAGAGGGCGGGAGTGATGTGTATCAATTGCTGGGTGATGCATGGAATACGATGGTAGAAGGGGTTGGTCTCGAAGCTGGGACAATGTGTGTGTTGACCAAAAATAGGGGTAACAGACTCTGGCTTGATGCATTCAATGATAACGGAAGCATGATTACGGAGGTTCTCTTCAAAGGAGCAGCAACCTTGAGGAAGCAACAACTACAGTTAGACAACCATGAAAAGCGTACGTATAAATTTTTATAAAAAAAAATTGTAAACCAAATATGATTGACTATCTTCTGCATCTATGTATGAATATATAAAATATGGTTTTCTGATTTGTAGTGGACGATAGAATGACGCATATATGCTACTGGCCATTCCACACGGATCATTTTGGAGAAGGATACCGTAGTTTCTATAAGAGCTACGCACATATCCAGTCCAAAAACATATTGGTAATTGCATCATATATATTGTAAACAGTTTATATGAGTGTTTAAGATATAGTCGTATTATTAATTGTTGGTTAATCGAATTACAGGCAATTCCTTCTAAATTCCTTGCTGTTCACCCAATGTACACCTATAGTAAGACTCTGATCGTACACCAAGAGTATAGAGACGAAATGATAATTAGAATGGAATCACACAAAGAAAAGCCTGACAGGACTAATCATGTGAATATACATGGCCAGTGGAGGGTGTTAGCAGATATATTTAGATTTGAATACTAAAAAATGATAAGGTTCAAGTATGTAGGCAATGGTGAAGATTTGGATGCCTCGGAAGGTGAAAATCCTATTTTCCCGATATTCCAAATCTACTAACCTTATTACCCTTTATGTTATCCTGCCTTATACGTTTATGTCGCATGATGGTATGTATGCCGGTTGATGTTAGACAATGTTAGGATTATGGACATATAATTGTGTTTGAATGTGTAGGATTTGGTAACCATTTTATGGTTTGTTTAAAAATAGGTATTGTAAATCTTTAGGTTATGGTAAACATTATGGTAGTTTAAATGATTGGTCTATCGACCAAGTTTTGATTTCGACTACTCATGTTAAGCGTTTTTCTGGTGTTGGTGGTGTTTTTATATTTTGAATAATAGTTCTATGGTGTGTCTGGATGAGTTTTATGGCTTTCAATTATTTATTTTTAAACCTATATATTTTTTATTTATTTATAAGAACAGAGTATATGTGGTAAATAATTATTTTGCTAATGTAATTGGCATATAGGAAAGTTTATTTAAATCAAATACGAAATAAAGCTTCTTTATATACAACGTTTGTTGTTGAGTTGGTGTATTTCCCGTCTTCGTCACAACAGATGATTTTCAATCCCTTTCGGTTCTTGACTCTAGAAATCGCCACATAAATTTGACCGTGTGAGAAAACCGGTCACTTTAGGAACAACCCTACTTGTGTCAATGTTTGGCCCTGACTTTTGTTAATAGTCATTGCGAAACACAAAGCAACTGGGAATTGCCGGCGGTTAAATTTAAATGGCATCTTGTTATCTGATGTGCTAAGAATCATACGTGGTATTACGCAAATAGTACCAACACTTCCTCCGGATATAATCTTTGCTTCAATTATATTTATACCCATCCGTAGAACCTGAAGCCTTATTCCATTGCATAACCCAGCTGTTTGGTCAATGTTCCTCATGCACATAACTGGAGGGCCTACCTTTAATTTTAATATGCGATGAGGAATACCGGCAATCCGAATGTTGTTAAGGAAATCGCACGTGTATATTGACTCATTGAAATTCGTGTCTTGATCAGCAATACCAACTTTGTCAGTACTTTGGTATGTATGTTCTTCTCCAGAAAGGAGTTGTAGCATTCGATCGTTTATCATATCCATAAGCTCGTGTGTTGGTGCAAGGATTGCTTTTTCTTGGAAAAATGTTGGATTGTAAAGGTTGTCTTTTAAGTTTGGGTATGTTTCTTCTATTATTGATCCGATATGATCATCTGTGTCCGGAATCAACATATCCTCTGGGAATTGGACAGTTGCTTGCCCATCATTTTTACCACCAATTGTTCCGTCCAATTGATAAAATCCAATTAGCGAAGTCTTGTATTTTTTTTTCGTTTTGTACTATCTGAACCTGTTTTTAACCGCATGTTAATGGTCAGCTGCAATACAGTGCAATGGTGCCATAAATATGAAGAGTTTAGAGCTGCGTGCACAACATTGTGCCTGGTACCGTTTGTGATAACTGGTAGGATTTGTCTAAAGTCTCCACCAAACAAAACTACTTTCCCACCAAAAATATATGAAGAAGGTTCGGATGGATCTGTTCTGCATATATCCCTAAGCGTTCTATCCAATGCCTCATAGCAATGTCTATGAGTCATTGGAGCTTCATCCCATATTATTAGTTTACACATCCTTATCAAGTCAGCCAATTCGTTGTCAGCTGAAATATGGCACATAGAATCCTCTACTATATTGATTGGGATAGCAAACCGATAATGGGCAGTCCTGCCACCTTCCAACAAAAGCGCTGCGATCCCAATTGATGCGACATTTAACACTATCTCTCCTTTTGACCTTAGTGCAGCAGACAATGTCTTGTAAAGATATGTCTTTCCAGTCCCTCCATACCCGTACATGAAGAACATACCTCCATTTTCAGAATGAACAGCGTCCATTATTGTTCCGTATATCCATTTTTGTTCATCTCTCAATGAACGATACATTCTTTTGTGTTGATGGCGTAATTCATATTTATTGTATGCCAACTCGGTCGAAACCAGCCTGTTGTAATTTGCCATCGTGAACATTTCATTTGGCAATGTCATGTTTGGTATATTTCTTAAACTTTTGTTGTTACAAAAAAGCATGTGTTCTATATATGTCAGGCATATGTTTTTCCTTTGAATTTCTGATAGTTCCAAATCTGTAAATAAAAAATCACCGTTAGCTTCTGTGTTGTTGTTTGTTTGCTTTGAATACTTATAATGTGCATTTGTTATTTTGGACTTTTTTTTTTTGCAAATTAAGTGTTTTAAATGTTTAATAAACTTTGTACTTAATATATATGATGTTTTAAAGTATGTAGATAGGTTGTAATAAATATATGGTTATGATTGAAAACATTTCTCACCTAGGTCGTTCCTCTTAACTCGCTCGATATGCGTGACATCAGCTGCCATTACTTCCCAAGTTTTTTCGTAAACAACATCTGGTCGAGACATGCTGTCTGTCATAATTAGCATGACATAAAATGTGCGCAAATATGTTCCTGTTCCCCAATGGCTGGCTTCCAACAATCCATCGATGTATTCCTTGTCGTCCACCAACAGCCCTCTTGCTTGGTAAGCATCTTTATATGTAGGATACGTGACACCCTCAAACTTTTTGAAGTCAATCCAGTCCGTGGCACCTCTAACTTTGTTTAGTAATACTCGCAAATATAAAAATTCGCCCATAGATGGAGGGACATGTTGCACACGTCCAATACACGTCCCTTTTTGCCTTTTTAACCATTTCCTTTCTTCTTGTCTCCATACATAGTGTTCCGGAAACTCGTGGTAGAGTAGTTTTTTAGCATCTTCGTCTGTCTTGTTGTTTCCATCCATGCAATAAACTTTGTTTCATTCACCGATGGCCTGTCCAATGTGAAATCAATAGATTCTGTTGCATCAAATATAACTGACTGTTCTCCTTTTAAGTGAAATGGTAATCTCTCAACAGGCGGAAACCTGTAATGTATATCGAATCCGTATATTCTCCAAGATGCTTCACATGCAGAAAGGTATCTACAATCGTAAAAATCCTTGACTTCATCGGCATCTTCGTCTTCTAGAGCTGTAGTAACTCGATCTGGTCCGTTATTTATGTATTTGAAAAGATATTTTAGACCCAATTTGGTTGCACCATTCGACATTAATATGTGATTGGTATCGACGTAGCAGTTCGGGGTTGTATGGAACCACGAATCCGTTGTGCTAATCCGTTTTACTTTTTGTTATAGTAGACCCGTCATTCCTTCTTTTATAAATGGCGTAACCAGTTTCATCAATGAATTTCGTTTCATTAAACTCTTTTGGGAACTTCTTTGTGCATTTGTTCTTTACGGTGCAAGGACAGCTCGGTCATTGAGGGCCACACGGACCATGCATCATGTGGTCAGCTACAATTTTGTATAGTTCCGGATCCTCATTCTTGTCTAGTATTTCAGCGGAAATGAAGCCGTCAATTTGTGATGGGGTTGTTATTTTAAGTTCTTCATCCAAAAAAAGTAATATGTGAGCATGTGGAAGTCCTCTTTTTTAGAATTCGATTATGTAAACAGCTGCATTAATAACATAATATCAGATATAATATATAAAGAAATACTTGTTAGGAGATAATCATGTTAGGAAATAGAGTTGTCAAGTAGATACCCGCTTTGAGCATTCAAAAATATTGCCGATCTTTAAAGTCTCGCATAAGGGTGTCAAGTTTTTGTTTAAAAACTCGAGCAATTGCATCTGGTCTATCTTCTGATTTCAAGCCATTCTCAGTGAAATCTCTGGCCAATTCGGGTTGCACGTAAACGTAATAAAGAGGTCTGGAAATCCATACACCTTGCAAATTGTCATGGCATCCAAATAGTTTTGCATCATATACCTTGGGCTCCCGGTAAATGATGAAGGCAAGATTACTTTTTTCCCTCGTAGTTTCACCCAGAATTTTCGTCTTCAGCCAATTTTGCTAATTTTGAGTATGTTTCACTTCTCAAGTCTTTTTGTTGCTTTCGTATGTATGACATCCTTTCAGATTCGACCATAGTGTATGCGTCCACAATGAATTGCTGAGTAAGCCTCCTTGCATTTAGACACATAGAAAAAACACCTGGCCTTTCTTGCAATCGGTATGAAAAATACTCTTTCATTGTTACCCTCGTTTTTTTGTTTATTGGGGTGTGATCAGTAATATCAAAATGGTACTGTAGTGCGAGATATGAAGGATGTAATTCGCTGATCCTTCTTTTACCTCCCTCCTGCATGTGCAGAATAATGTCCCTTTTATTTGTTGTGCTGTCAAAATCTCCCACAATCAGTGCTGCAACTTCAGAAGCTGTGGGTAGGTTATAATTCCTACCATCTCGTTCTCTTGTACCAATAAGACGTATTTTTAATTTATTTATGTCCCTTTCAGATACAAACCGTTCACCCGCCATTCGAAATTTGAGCAACTAATGGGTTGATGGAATCAAGCATGTCGCGTAACTCAACTGTTAGCTGGTAGTCTATGCCGTGATTCTCTGCTGGTGTTGATGTGCCGCTGATGTAGTTACAAATATAGTAAGTTAAATACGAATTTGTAACATAATGTATTTAATAAAAATTGTAATTTTTAAAATATAATCAAAAAATAAAAGATTCTTAACATTACATTATAAGATTTGACAACATACCTAAAACAATTCATCCTATTTTTTATTTCATTTTCAGCATCGTAAATATATAGTTGTGCAAACATTGGAGGTTCACCTTCGTTTGGCAATAACGAACCCATTAAGTGGTAATTTTTACCCTGTATTCTGTAACAATATGCACCATATCCTTGATTAACTGACATGTCTTGTCTAGCACCCATTGATGTGAATGCAAACATTGAATTGTAGCGTCTAATATTTTCAATGAATGTATTGCTTTTTGGATGGTTTCCACTGATAAGTTCCATCAACGTCTTTGGTGGATTGAGTATTTCATTTCCTAATTTCACCTTTCCTCTGCCACAACAGAGTGAATATGACTCTGAATTTGAATGTGTATATCCTACCATACTTTCAGCTTGCCATAATAGTGCGTCACAAGAATCGCATTTGTAAATTGGATCTCCATGGTTAATGTAATCTGTACAGCAATATAGTATTAAAGCATACATAATTTATAAATACATGCCAATAAATTGTGTTGAACAATTGTTTTAATGAAGGATATAGTTTGTGTACCGTTAGATATTCCAACGAAGTTATCTTTTTCTCTAACATGCTCGTCTGCCAAGCGTGTAGCACTAAATTATAATCCTTGTAATGTCTTTTGTCTAACTATTTTTTTTCCTTAAGCCTTTCAGATTTTGCGTTTAGAAGAATGTGCACCAGATTGGTTGTGATCAATATTCGTAGGTGTTTCTGTTATTGATGGTATAAACCTCAATATGGAAAATATTATAAAGACAAATTAACTAACGCGTGTTTATGCTGCATTAAATTTCTTACGTGGTTGGGTTGCGTTCTTGAAAGGACGTCCCCTAGGCCTAGGTACTTTATTCACGCGTTCATTGTTTGTTTCCACATTCATCCATTGTGGAAGTATTGTTGTTGGAGGCCTCCCTTTTTGGCGGAGTTGAAAGTCGTTTAATTCTGTGTAAAATATAAACAACTAAACTATTAAGATTATAATCGTGCTAATGCCATAATATTGTAAATTCAGATATGCTATTTAGGACTACAAATTCATTTGTTAGTAACTGATATGATTTTAAACAGCTAAACTATTATCACATAATTGTGTCAATCCCAATATGAGTGAAATAAAGATATGTAGATTAATTCAAATGCCTAACGTGCTTCGTTTTGTTGCACGCGAGGACTTCCCCTTTCTGGATCTATCGCAGGTATTATATGTTTGTTAACAGGTGTTCCGCTGCGCGTATCAGCTTCTTCTTCAGGTATTGCATGATAAATTGGTTGTGAAGGTATGTGGTTGCTGGTGTTGAGCATATTTTTGAACTGAGCGTTGAATGTGTTATCTTCTGATGATATTTGATCTTCAAAACAAAACATAATGTATAAACAATTTGTTATTTAATATGTATTGTTAGGAAACAAAAATGGAATATTTGTCTAACCTTATTATATTTGTTTTTTTTTTTTTAGGTAAGCCCCTACGCCGGATAAGTAAGTCGTTCACATTGTTTTCCATTGTTGAATCAACGATTTACTTTGTGATGTCACCTGGAAAAAGATGAACTTTAAAAAGCAGTTATCAAAGTTTGGTACATATGAACTTTAAATATGTTTGGTAAATATCTATACAAAATCATATCTAAATAATTCATAATTATAAATACTACTTTATAGGAATGTATAATTTCTTAAAATATCTGTATATTTTTTTTTAAGACATCTATTAGATATTTTCCATTTGTAATTATCTAATAATAAATAAAGCTTTTGGTCGAAATTCTAATTTAAAAACCGATACATTTTTTTTAAGAGTGTTTTACGCATTGTATTTATAAACACTATTTTATAGGAATGTATAATTTCTTAAAATATATGTATTTTTTTTTAAATATCTATTCGATATTTTCTATTTGTAATTATCTAATAATAAATAAAGCTTTTGGTCGAAATTTTATTTTAAAAACCGATACATTTTTTTTAGTGTTTTTTTTTTTTTTTTTTTTTTTTTTTTTTTTTTTTTTTTTTTTTAACTTTTATTAAATATGTATTTAACACTAAATTGATAAAGTTGTTACAACGTTTGTTATATTTCAAGGATGGATTATATTTTATATTTAAAATTATTTTGTTACTTTTATAATATAAACTTTTTAAGATATATTGTTTGTTAACAATAGATTATAACTGGTTTACATATAGTAGTATAAATTTTCTTAACTTAAAGGTTCCATATGGAGTTTTTTTATATCCAGATGTAAATCTACACATAATGTCTCATATAGGAGAAACAGTTAAATTGATTATACTTGATAAAGGATGGTGTGCATGGTATATTTGTGTTACTTTAAGTTTAGTATAGTGTTCTATTATAAGCTGTGTAGTTATTTGCTATTATGTATACATGTTTCTACACAAATTATAATGCAACTTTATATGAATGATTAATTTTTTAAAAATTAAAAATACTACATGTTATTGATACTAATTAAATACGTAAATTTCATTACTAATAAAACATAAATCCTATGAACATCTTAGAAATAAAATAGTAACAGTCGCAACTCTTTAAAATAAAAATATTCAAGAAACATAATTTTTTGAGATTCTTTGTATGCTTGATCAAATATCATCATCACTATTCTCATCCTCGGTCGTTTCATAATCAGTAGAGCCGTCATTAGTAAAACTTGCTATATCATCATCATAAGATACAGATCTAACACTATATGCGTCTGAATCGACTTCCCATACTTTGTCATCGATATAGCTGTTAGAAACATGTGTTCCACGCACTTTTCCATCAATATCAACCATATCATCCCATATCTCATTGCCACTCATGTTATGTTTGCATAAAAGCTCTCTATCATATTTCTCATCCATGGCTGTATATTTGTCTTGACCATTATCATCATGATATTCCTCACCTATGGATGTAATATATATATATATATATATATATATATGTATATATATATATATATATATATATATATATATATATATATATATATATATATATATATATATATATATACAAACAAATAATTTAAAAAGCAAGTATATAAGTTCAAATTTAAATTTTCTAAACACCACTCACAAACAAAATTGTATATGGAATTACTTTTTAACAAATAACCTGTTGAAGATTCTTCATTGATATCTTCATCAAGAATAGTATACTTGGGTTTATAGTCAACTAAATCATAAAAAGGTTCATCCAGATCATTGATATTAACCCACACACCTTCTTCAGATACGCTGTTGTTGTTCTCATGTTCGTCATCCGTATCTTCATCGTAGAGCATATACTTTTGTCGGTTCGATGCTACAGAGTCTTGTGTTGTTTTTGAATACGTAAACGTATTTGGTTCTTCATCATCAGATATTTTTGATAGATCTCGGTAAGAGAATGGACCCAAGTGTTGTGACGCGTAATCTATAAGAACCCATAGGAAACTGGGTTCTACACACCAAAACATAGTTAGTAGTTACTAACAAATTATCTGTTGTGGGGACTGTTTGATTTATCCTATTGTCTATGCTAGCTTAATAGTCTGGGATTAGCGGGGCTGTTTGGTTTAGCCTATTATTTAGACTATGGGGGTTGTTTGGAATAGCTTAAATCTAACATTTACAATACTTATGAACATTGATTATCGTACAATATATATGTTTTATAAAAATATAATGTGCAATTGTAAATTATTACCATTGGTTTTTTTTTCCCAAGATGATTAGCAGTCAGAATTTTCACAACTGTTGATTGTGCCTTTTCATCATCAGATGAAGTTAGATCTACAACTTTGTTTGCTTGTATCTTTTCATCATCTGATGAAATCAGATCAACAACTATGTTGTTGACTAACTTGTCGTCTTTAGTCAGTCTACGGCGTTTACGTATAACTGGGAGAGGCTGCAATTATCACAAAGGTATTTAGTTTTTCTGATTGATAAGTATTACATGATATGAATGACAATTATTTTTTATACCTCTTCATTGTCATCTGTTTTTTGTGCCTTTTCATCATCTGATGAACTAACATCAAAAATTTTGTTGCTGACTAACTTGTTGTCTTTAATCAGTTTACATCGTTTACGTGTAACTGGAATAGCCTGCAAGTATTAGAAAGATATTTAGATTTTCTGATTGATGAGTTTAACATAATAAAATATTATTAAAATTTAATAAAAATACCTCATTATCAGATTTATATTCAGAATAATCAAACTTGCATATGTTTTTACTGGTTTCAGATTTCGCCTTTGACAATCTCCGAATGTTGTGTGTCAAACAAACAACCTAAACAATGCATAAAAAATTAAAAACTAATAAATATTTTATGTTTACTACAATGCAAAATAGTACGTAATTAAAATTTTATATAATAACTCATTATCAGTATCATGTAAATGAACATCATCATCTGATATGTTGTATACATATGGATTGTTTTATTTTTGCTTATTCCAAATTGGAGTAGTTCGATAACCATTGACACCAGCAGCATAAATCTGTATATCTTATGTTTATAATTAATTTTTTAAATCTAACACAAATAAATGTCAATAATAATAAACACATTTATGTTATAATACCTCATCATTTGATGGAACAACCTGCAAGTATTAGAAAGATACTTAGATTTTCTGATTGATGAGTTTGACATAATACGAATTTACCCTATTAGTGATACCTCTTCATCGTCAGATATAACAATGGATGGTTTATATTTTGTGAACCTATCATTATGGTTTGAGTGGTTAGAGTGGGTTTTAGCTGCTGCTTTTTTGTTTTCCTGCATATAATTAACATACAAAAGTGTTAGTATTTGATATTCTATACAGTTAGTTTAATTTAACACATAATCAATGTACTAATTTTGATTAAAACATGAATACCTTCGATGCCTTTGATTTCACCATTGTTATTGTTTTTTGATAACAGTAATCGTATTTTAGGATTGAACAATATATATCAAATGCCATTATTTATATAACATATACATGGATATATTTTAGGATTCGATTTCTTATACATTAAATTTTTAATATAGATATAGATTACATATATATTTTAGATTACATATATCTTTTGAACATAATTATAGAATTGATTTTGTACATATTTCTAGGAAACTGGATATTTCAATATTTTAATTTTTCTTTAATTTATCTATTCATAATTTAGGTTAAATTGTGATACATTCATTGAGTATATGAAATTGAATAAATTATGAATGCTGTCAAATAGCAAGTGCAACGTTACTCTTAAAATTAACCATTCAATCTTATTCCATTACATCAAATAACTTAAGATGAGTTTGCCAAATGCAACTCATCATAAGAATAGCATTCTACATCCTCATTATCAGTGTCATGTTGTGTTTCATCAAACTCATAGTATTTGGGCCTATGATTTTGTCTTCTGAATGCTGCAACCTCTCTCCAAAGTTTTTTTGCTTCATTTGTTTCTCTTTTCAATCTTTCTTGTCTTTCTTCATATTCTTTCCACATTCTTCTTTTAACCTTTGCTTTCTCTGAAAACCACCAATCATACCACCATGCCATACTTTCTAGTCCTTAAAACATAAAATACGAAACATTCATTTAGAGAGTAATAGCGTTACTACTAATTATAATATCTGGATAAATAGTAGGTAAATATCAGCATACCTTTTGTGTCACAATCTTCCATGTCATTCTTTTCTGCAACACATATTTTCCTGCCATGAACATGTATTTCTGAATACAATTTTTTTATTTTAAAATACAAGTAGGAAAAAATTGAAGCATAAATAGGTTTGTTACTTTCAATCTTTTGTCATTGAACTCTCTACACAATCTTCAGTTCTGGATCGTTTCACATGTGAAGTCATCTTCAGTAAGTTGAAAGGCGTAACAATATACTTCAAAGAAAAATAAATGGTCGATATTTTAGATTAGAAGTTGGAATGGAATTCGTGGAACGTGTATTTAAAGTGATAATGTGGAAGTTGAAGAGGATGCAATTAATTTCGGTGAATTTCCAATATATGGATATTTTTGAATATTATTTGGATATCTTTTTGATTTTGTTAATTTAGTACTATATTTTCTCAAAAGAAAAATACGTAACTTTACAAACTAATGTGATCTTGCATCAAAGTAACCGAAATCAAATTTGCAAAATGGGTAAAAAAAAATTGCAAATTAAGATTGACATAATGTAACAAACATTACATATAATTTAAATCAATCATATTCCAACATTACATATTGTCAAATCTCATAGTACATATATTTTAAATAGATGAAACATTAAGATATGAATAAACAATCTTCAATACTCTTATACACTCCAACAATTTTCTGTCGGTTTTCTTCTATGTCTTTATTACGATCTTCAATCTTCTTCTGATGCACCAATATAATCGCTTCATCTTCCTTGTTCTTTTCTTCTAGCCTTTTGATACGGTTATTATAAACTTCAATCAATCTTTTTTCTGTTCCAAATTGACCAGAATTACATTTTTTCCAAATAGCTTCAGATATGCTAAAGAGTTGGTATTTTGAAGGAACAGGAGGAGGAGAAGTATCTCTTCCACGTATCTATTTCTTTGAATCAATATTTGAAGATGATGAAGCCATTGAACTTTGAAATCACAATATAATTAAACAATGAAAATATGATAGAAGTTATTTGTTAAAGGTTGTATTTATACACATTGTAATGTCATATCGTTTTAAATATTCAAATAAAAGGAAACTGTTTATATTTCAAAATAAAACCTTTATGCAATTAATTAGGATGCATTTAAAAGATAATACTATTTTTAAAAAATATATCGATATCTTTTTAATTTGTTAAAATTATTATGATATCTTGTGAATCAATGATCCACTTATTTGGATATATAGTTGATTAATACTGGTAGTTTGTTTTTAATACTGCTATGATACGATTAGTGCTGCTACTTAAATCTTTAGTGCTGCTCGTTATAGAAGTTAGTAATGTTCAACGTTATTAGTTAGTGTTGCTAAGCAAAAAGGTTAATGCTGCTTGTGGTTCAGTGCTGCTTGTGTCATTTGTGATTACTTGCGTCAGACATCTTTTGTGTATTATTAGATATCAGATGTTGCATTCATTACTGCATATGTAAATTTGTATTAGGAAAATACTATGTTTACAAAATAAAAACCTATTCAATAATTAAACAAACCTATGGTATAAACTGTTTAACAAAATTCAGAATAAAAAACATTGTTCAATGCAAATAAAGTGTTCAAAGAAAATATATTTCAAATAATATCAATCGCATTCAGTTTTGGCTTTTTCCATTCATCCTTCTCCAAATTTACTGTCACCAGCCTCTTTGATGGGTTGTTTTCTTCTGCTTCATTATCTCCTACATTAATCATTTCACGCTGTCTCTTCTTATCTCTTCCAGATGGTTGACCAATTGTAGTAGCATTACCATTAGGTGACGTTGTTTTGGTTTCCATCATTGGTGAAATGTTAGCTGCTTCATCCTATAAAAAAAGTTTAAAAGTAATTACAATAATTTACTTTGTTGATTGGTATATGTTTTCAAGAGACTAATGATTAGTACCTTAGTGTTTCCAGGTGTGGGGCAAATACTATCTTGTTCATAATGCTATAATATAAAACCAAAAGTAAGTTATATAACTTATGTGTCTAATTTACATACTCGTAGAATGTATATAGAAAACCTGCATGTCATACCTCATTCTCAACAATGGATGGAATTGCCGTGTCATTTGACGTAACCTATGATGTTCAATCAATTTAAATTACAATTTTTAAGTTCTTTATTTTCAAACACGAATTGTGGTTAGACGTATATCAAAGTATAATAAATAATACCTTATTCACTTCAGCTGATGCCGTTTTAAGCACATCTCTTGAATTCTGTAAGTCATGTGCATCATCATGTAGATCATCTTCGGAATCCTGCAGCTGATCGCCAATAATATGTTATTCATCCAGGTCTTCTCCATGCTCTTGTTCATCAACTTCATAATCATCCAGGTCTTCTACCATTTCTTCTTTATCTGCTTCGGAACCATCCATATCTTCTCCCAGTACTTCATCATCAGCGTCAAAATCATCAAGGTCTTCCCGCATTTCTTGTAGTTCATTTTCAGAATCATGCACGCCTTTCTCAACATCTTGATCTTCATCTTCGGATTCATGTAGGTCATCTGCCTCCTCTTCTACCGCATCTTCGTAACCCTGTTTTTTAATTGTGTATTCCACTTATATTTTAAAAAAACTATATAAAATTATATGAATCGTATTATGAACTGCTTATATAGTTTTGAATTTTCTGTTACTAAAAAGCTTTAACAGTACTAAGTTTAAAGAAGCAGTACTAACTTGAAATTTAGTACTCTATTATGAGTTTAAAGGAGCAGTACTAACTTGAAAGTTAGTACTGCTGGAACCTAATTGTTATAGTATGTATGATTAGGTTTTCAGATGTAATTAAGAATTGTTTGTGTACAAATTTTCAGCAGCAACTGAGGAATTATATTATAGCATACTTGATTGTTTAATTTTTTAATAATGTAATGTATCAAACCTCTTCGTCTAGGAAACCATTCTTGAAGTAGTTGATTGTATCAACATCTTCAGTGACCTTTTTAGCTCGATAAATATGACTGTTATTGTTATGGTTAAACTTGGTATATTTCACTTTGAATAGATATTGTTTTCCAATAATCTGATTAAGCTCATCTGGAAAGTATTCATCTGTATCCATGCCTTGTTCTTGCATGATCTCCCATGCTGACAAGTTTGTCATCTTATGCACATTGTTATCAAAGATAATAACCTGGGCAGAACCACTATCATCGAATATACGAACAATGATCTTGAACCTATAAATGTAAATTAGGATTGGGTAATACTTTTTGGTACAACAGATTGATTTATTTATGTTAATAGAGTTTTTTTTTTTTTGTACCTAGATGAAACTACATATGTTTCTCCATGTTTCTTGAAGTACCACAATTGATTCTTTTTTTTCGAAGTTGTCATTCCTTTAGATGCAATTGGTGTGACTCTAGCGCTGCATGATCTGCATCATGTATAAGCCCAACCACCATCATATTGTATGTTATGCACTGTTGCATACACAACACAACATGTATCATGCAATTTAATTTTAAATTTAGTTACGCAAATGTCTTAATTTACTGTACAAAATTATTTAATATACTGTATGAAAACATTGATAACGCTTTCTGACTGGATCGATGCTACTAATCATTCCAACCAATCTTTTTACACAACCGTGCATAAAATTGGCAGGGGTAACAACATGCATTGCCTGATTGTAGGCTTCAATTTTTGTAACACCCCGAAAATCTGGTTCAGCGGAAGCATACATGTTATTGGGGCGCTACTCAATTGGTATCACAACACAAGGTACAAAGAACGGTTTTACTTTAACCGTTTAAAAGAAAAATTCATTATCAAACGTATTAAATTTACATCAGTTGAAAATAGTGCGGAAGTAAGGCCCAAAAATAATAAAGCGGTCCCAAACATGTTTATCAGAGTCGTCTATGACCATGCCCCTTGCCAAGCGCCTCCAGAAATAAGCTATCACATAAAACCTGAAAATACATGCTAAAAGGATCAGCTTACGCTGGTGAGTTCATAGGTTTTAGTTAAAAGCTTAGTAGAACCAAAAGGTTTTCAAGTT